>SNQJ01S0019369.1:0-16120 GCA_010110895.2 Picea sitchensis
GATTTCACCAAAAAAAAAAAAAGGAAAGATAACCTCAACCCGACCCATTTTCTCTCATTCTTAGCCAATTTCTCATTGTAGAGCACTCCATGCATCTCCTCTAACCTTTTAACATGCATTTAGCTCACTCAATCCCAACCTATTCAATCTAACTATAACTTGATATGTATTATGTTATGTTTCTAATTTTCTATATTGTATGTTGAATAGAGAATTTCCCTATGTTTTGTTATTTGAGTAACAAGTTATTATTCACTCATGCATA
The DNA here is from genome assembly GCA_010110895.2 of Picea sitchensis. Classification (NCBI taxonomy): domain Eukaryota; kingdom Viridiplantae; phylum Streptophyta; class Pinopsida; order Pinales; family Pinaceae; genus Picea; species Picea sitchensis. The sequence goes on from SNQJ01S0019369.1 coordinate 266, forward strand.
GGACTTGATGGGCAAACATATTTGGGTAACAATATCTTATGTGTGCATGCATAGGACTTGATAGGAAGGTAGGAGTCTGCCAGCAAGCATATAGTTCCTGGGTGAAAGTACGGTGTGCTGGTTCATTGGTTATAATGTGGTTTTGGTCTATAAAAAGTGAGTGATGGACCATTGAGTGTCTTTCTATCCATTAGGTCCCTAAACACCTATCATATTGGTAGAAACTCACCCCATTGTCCATATCAACAATAATAGTTACAAGTGATTGTTATTCTATGTAGATATGTCTTTCACTTATGTCCACCAGTAGGGAAATACTCTACACATTTATCATATTTTCCTCCACCATCAAGCCAAGGATACAATGGCTCCTCCTCCACCCTAGTTAATAATAGCACTTTCACAATATTTCTTGAGAATCCATTGGGCAACTTGAGTCTGACTTTCCCTGGATACCTACTAAGATTAATATAAGGGAGTGTGATCTTCATGTTACTAATTTATTTTCACCAAGGGATGATTTGGTGTGGAGGATCATCAACTCAACTCGTGTGTGGTGATGATTTCTTGGAGCTTGATGATGTTAATTTGTGTCTAGTTTGGACACTTAAAAAATACAATTGCACCTAGTCCTTACACCATACGCACATGGAGTAAAAAGGCATAAAATAATTGAAAGTTCAACAAGAAAGATGGTATAAGGTTCAAGAATCATCTTCAAAAACATCACATTATTGATTGTGTCATTTAGTGCCATTGAACTTTAAGACATTGGAGTGAAATTAAATCGTAAATCTATTGAGAACAATTCTCTTTGAGTCAATAGTTTATCGAGTCACTGAATTGTACAAATTAAAAGATAAGTTTGATTCATTAAAATGAATCATTGAATTATACAAAGGGTGGAGTTACAAACCCTTTCAAAGTTAATAAGGTGTTTTTAAATTCAAAAATCAATTGAGATCAATACCTGCTTAAAATTGAATAAGGAGGTCATTGTCTTTTCACAATAGTCTTCAAGTGAGATACATAAAAGTCAAATCATTATATAATAACTATTTTTGGTGCATGATCAATATCACCTAACACCCTAAGGTTGTTGGTGACAAGTTCAAGAAAGAGAGACATAAAGTAAGCGAGCATGACACAATTGGATGTATAAAAATGGGTAAATCAGGAAAACATTTGCAAAATGTCAATCAAGAAATTAATCAGTTACATGACTCTTTATATGATTCTATCCAACAATTTTAAAGGTTATAGAAACAAAATGTGATAATGATGGATCAATTGATAAAAGAAAACATTCATGAATGTATGGAATCAAACATGTGAAGCATGATTTTTCCAAAATAATTGTAAGACCGTGTCAAGAATTGAAATTCAACAAGAACAAAAAAAGTTTAGGATATGGAAGATACCTCAACTTTCATATTCTAGACTACTCCAAACCAATTGAATGGGAAAGATTCAAATGTTCTAGAAGTTGATGAAGGAGTTAATTTTGAATCTAAGAATATTGTTGATAAAGTTGATAAACATATGGATACAATTATTGATAAGTGACAACATTGTCATCAAGTTGGCCATGTGGAGACAAAATGATTTAATCTCCATCCAAATCATCATTGTGGCAAGACAAGTAATCTTTCAAACAAATGTTGAAAGAAAAATAAGGTCAAAAGGTAAACAATTCACTAGATGAGCTCTTGGAAATGAAATTTATAATCTAAGAGTTTTCATAAGTCTTATTGTTGATTTCAAACATAGGTAAAGACATGGGAATTTTGATTATTGAACTTTTTTATTAAGAGTTTTGGCTCATTTTGAGATAAACCACATCGTTAGAATTTCGTGAAAATGAGTAGATTGGAGGCAGAATTTTGCCTCATCGAAAAAATAGACTCACCATAAAGGTTGAGTTTCTCCACTTATTAAGGAAATCCTCAAATAAAATCTCTACAATAAAATATAGGAAGTTATAGACCAACATTATAAAAATCATTTTTTGTATTAGATATCATCAACCGTGCACATGGTCATCCACCTTAGAGATCATCCACCATGCTCCATCCATCTTATCCATCATGCAGGACCATGCTTTTCATAAGCTTAGTGTCAATAACAATAGGTTTTCGAATAGTGAGTGTCCCTATCTTATCAAATATAATGCAGTCCACCTGTGGACAGAAAAATCTCCATTCATCAATGAACCTTTTCTTTTAAAAGACAAAATAACCAGACTCAGAGAAGTACTTATCTAACTCTAAAAACCTAGTTCATATTCAAACAACGAAAATGTCTTTTGCCAATATATCACTTACTTTATGTGCACTCTCAAGTGCCTTTCCACCTTTGATGAGAACACCTTTTGTGGCACCTACTCCGGTGCCCACCATGACTACAGTGGGTGTTGCAAGGCCCAAAGCACAGGGACAATCTATAACCATGACATATATGCCAAACTGAAGATCAAGCTCAAACTCATCCATGGAAGAAGGGATCCAAGACTTGGGGTATGAACCAATCTTGCCTGCTACAAACCATGCTAGCCAGGTAGTAAAGGAGATCACAATAACCTACAAAACAGTGAACAAAGGTAACCATGCTTAGTTTCAAAAGAATAATTCCACATGAGCTAGGTTCAGCCAAACTACCAAAGGCTCATTTTTTACTTAACTGTGGAAGAATAAGAACTTTGAAATCTAAGGAAAAATGACTCATCCGTGGAAGAAAGAACTAAAGAAAATAAGGCAACGTTTTTTTAATTTCTTGTGTGTATGAAAACACTAAATAAAATAATGCATGCAAGGTAAAAATGACACTAAAACAAGTGTGTTGAAGAAAGCAAGTGCATTTGCATATGCACCAAAACTTATAGATAGTTGTAGTTCACATATTTTGATAGAATATACATGTGGGGGTTTGAAGCCCCATTCTTGTTTATCAGGGCTTCTTAGGTCTCTTCCACCCCCTTCCTTCAACATGGGTGCATCGTTTCATATGTACTTAGTTCAGTCACAGTTGGGATGTACTTCAAATTTTAACACCCATATATATGTATATGAGACTGATTATGTCATATTAATATATTATGGCCATGGTTTCTTGCACAATGTTGTATTCGAGACTTCTTCATTGTCTCACTATTTATATCATGAGTTATCTCAATGAGTATGGGTGTGCCTACCTTGTCCCATTGAGATCATGTAGCTCACCACCTTGTGACCCTTTTGTTGACAAGTAATTTTTTGTGGCCTCTTCGATGGTTGTGCCTCTATTTTTTTCCTATGGCACTTTTATCTGTGACATGGATATGGATATTTATTTTGCGCCTTTATTTTTTTCCTAGCAGTATTGCACCTCTTGCTATTTTTTTCCTTAGTATGGATATTTATTTTTGCGCCTCTTTCTCCTTCCCATAGTTATTTTTCATTGAAGTTGAAATTCTTGCATTTCATTTTCCTCTTGCATGATTTAAAGAGTCGAGTCAAAACACCATCAGTTTCACGACCACTCCTTCAAGTAACAACAACCTAAAATCAAGCGCTAATTAAAATTTATCTAGAAACTTTTCTAGGGCTCTTCAAACCCATCTTAGCTTAGGTGTAAAGATTTGGAATAGGATTGTAAGAATAACTTTCCAAAGCTGCTAAACAAACATAAAGCCTTGAGTTAGGGAGTGAAATCCAGTTGTTATATCACTGACTTTGGGAAGCCCTTCTAACACAAGGGTCAATCACGAGGTCGCATTGGAGCCCTCAGAGTAATCAACCCTGCTTTGTTGGGGTGTCGACTGTCGACTGTCCCCCCTCTTCTTTGGTATAGTAGGTGGTACCAGAGAGGCCATAATATTTTAGAATTCCTACACAAGGTGACAGCACAGGGAAGGTGGTGTTGTACCTGTGATCGACGTTGGCTAGACTCACTTGGACTCCTTGGAGGGTTTCCCACTGAACAATGAGGTAACTTGCACCAGGGCGTTAGTTCGTTAAGTAGGTTTTCATCGTAACTTTCCCACCCGCCGAAACTCAGCCCCTTCGCACATCGATTTTGCAATGCTGGATTCCATCACCAACTAGCGCTTCTTTGTGAGAAGGGTTGTTTGCATGCTTGACTCCTAGATTAATTAGCATGTGTTGTTTTTTCTCCTTAGTTGGCCTTAGGATTGAGCTTGTGTCTAATGGCATCAGTTCCGGGTTAATTCCTCATTTGATCAATACAAAATATGGACACCATTAAAATAAAAGGTAATAAAGAGGTAACAAATAGCTCATACCTAACTTACATCTTATAATTCTCCAACATTTTTCTTTACACTTAGTGCAACAAACACCAAATGGAATGGTTTACACAAGGTCAATGGAGAACGTTAATGGAAAATTCAAAATATTATCATAAACCCACATCTCACATATTATCATAAACCCACTACTTTTATCCCCCCTCTATCTGGTAAATGCTACTTCTTATACTAGCCTTCCCCTACAATAGGGAGTGTTGTGTCCCTTTTCTCAAAAATAAGTGAGGTTCCTCTTCTTTCTCCCAACAATCTCCTAACCTCTTGGACAGTAATACATGCAGCCTCAAAACTAACATTTAGGGAAACTAGAATCCAATCATAAACCAGGAGTGAACTGAGAGTGAGGGGTGCAACCCAAGAGTGAGGGGTGCTCTAGCTGAAATTCTATCCCAGTAATCCATAGAAGTCGGTGGTTCCTCAATCTGAGTCTCGGTTTTTGTTTTATTCCCAGTTGCAAGTCACATCCCAAACCATTTCGACAACTCTTGGAAATTCCTCCTCGAGGCATAAAATTCTAACGAAGAAGAATTTTTGAGTTCCATGAGATGTATCATGCTTGTTTAGCCATGGACTAGGTGACCACAGTGTCCATCTGCTTCCGAGGCATGGTTTCATAAATTGGACCCCTAAATCCAAATGTTGCATTGCTTCTTACTGAGCAAAGCACTAGTTATCGAAATCAATGAAAAAAACAACTTTCGAGGGGTTGGATCCGAGACTGAGGGGTGCTCTAGCTAAAATATTATGCTAGGAATCCAATAGAGATGACGATTCCTCAATCTGAGTCTCGGTTTTCATTTTTTGCCCAATTGCAAGTTCCATGCCAAACCATTTCGGAGACTCTGACCAATTCTCGCTCAGGGCATAAAAGACTAACGGAGCAACATTTTTGAGTTTCGTGAAATGATGCAAGCTTGTTTAGGCATGGAATAGGTGACCAAATTATCCATCCACTCCCAAGGCATGGTTTTGTAAATTGGCCCCTTAATCCAAATGCTTTATTGCTTCAAACTGAGAAAAACACTAGTTCTCGAAATCAATGAGTAAAGCACCTTCCGAGGCATGGCACCCAGGAGTGAGGGGTGGTAAAGCTGAAATCTTATCCCAGTAATCCATTGAAGTTGATGGTTCCTCAATCCGAGACTTGGTTTTCTTTTTATGCCTAGTTGCAAGTCGCATCCCAAACCATTTCGAGGACTCTTGGCAATTCCTCCTCGGGGCATAAAAGGCTAAAGGAGCAGAATTTTTGAGTTCCATGAGACGCTTCATGCTTTATTATCCATGGAATAGGTGACCACAGTGTCCATCTACTCCCGAGGCATGGTTTCATAAATTGGACCCCTAAATCCAAATGTTGCATTTCTTCTTACTGAGCAAAGCACTAGTTATTGAAATCGATGAAAAAAACAACTTCCGAGGGGTTGGAACTGAGAGTGAGGGGTGCTCTAGCTAAAATACTATGACAGGAATCCAATAGAGATGACGATTCCTCAATCCGAGTCTCAGTATTCATTTTATGCTCAGTTGCAAGTCGCATCCCAAACCATTTCAGGGACTCTTGGCCAATTCCCGCTCAGGGCATAAAAGACTAATGGAGCAACATTTTTGAGTTCCATGAGATGATGTAAGCTTTTTTAGGCATGGACTAGGTGACCAAATTATCGATCTGCTCCCGAGGCATGGTTTCATAAATTGGCCCCTTAATCCAAATGTTGCATTGCTTCAAACTGATCAAAACACTAGTTCTCGAAATAATTGATTAAAGCAACTTATGAGGGGTTGGAACCGGGAGTGAGGGGTACTATAGCTAAAATCCTATGCCAGGAATCCAACAGAGATGACGGTTCCTCAATATGAATCTCGGTTTTCGTTTTATGCCCAGTTGCAAGTCGCATGCCAAACCATTTCAGGGATTCTTGGCCAATTCCCGCTCAGGGCATAAAAGACTAACGGAGCAACATTTTTTAGTTCTGTGAGATGATGGAAGCTTGTTTAGGCATGGAATAGGTGACCAAATTATCCATCCTCTCCCGAGGCATGGTTTCGTAAATTGGCCCCTTAATCCAAATGGTGCATTGCTTCAAACTGAGAAAAACACTAGTTCTTGAAATCAATGAGTAAAGCAACTTCCAAGGCATGGCACCCAGGAGTGAGGGGTAGTCTAGCTGAAATTCTTTCCTATTAATCCATCGAAGTCCACGGTTCCTCAATCTGAGTCTCGATTTTCGTTTTATGCCCAGTTGCAAGTCGCATCCCAAACCATTTCGGGGACTCTTGGCAATTCCTCATCGGAGCATAAAAGGCTAACGGAGCAGCATTTTTGAGTTCCATGAGATAATGCATGCTTGTTTATCCATGGACCAGGTGAACACAGTTTCCATCCTCTCCCGAGGCATGGTTTCATGAATTGGACCCCTAAATCCAAATGTTGCATTGCTTCTTACAGAGCAAAGCACTAGTTATTGAAATCGATGAAAAAAACAACTTTCGAGGGGTTGGAACCAGGAGTGAGGGGTGGTCTAGCTAAAATCATATGTCAGGAATCCAACAAAGATGACGGTTCTTCAATCCGAGTCTCGGTATTCATTTTATGCTCAATTGCAAGTCGCATCCCAAACCATTTCGAGGACTCTTGGCCAATTCCCGCTCAGAGCATAAAAGACTAATGGAGCAACATTTTTGAGTTATGTGAGATGTTGTAAGCTTGTTTAGGCATGGACTAGGTGACCAAATTATCGATCCACTCCCGAGGCATGGTGTAACGTCCTCGACCATCAACCCACTTGCCAGGAAATGCTACTTCGTGGAAACATTCTCATACTTAAATATATAACATGCATTATTTATAAAGAATAAGCATTAAATCAAATTAAGACATTTAACATGGATTTACTGCTGTCATACAGACTTAAACAAAATTACAACAATTCAAACTAGCAAAGAAATACATGATAATATTACAAGTATCAAAGAACATGCATTTTAATTAAGTACAGAATTAAAACACATAATGATACTTATCTTTGAAACTGTAGTACACCACCAACTGCGTGCAGACCTTCCATGAACCTCCCAACCTTAGACCACGTCACTCATCATTCTCAGTAGTAGGTCACCCCCGAGCTGGGACTAAGATCCACCGGGCAAGGGAATCCTAGGCTAGGCAAGGTCAACGGAAGACACACAGTTTATGAGGAAGGATTCTCTCCCAGGAGCCACTTATGCCCACTGCTCACAGACTCTCATTCCCCACATGCATGTCCCACCCCAGGAGTATAAACCTTCACTATCACCAAGACAGTCCTTCGACTGCTAAACCTCCCTTGCCTTGGGCTTCAACAACATATCAGACTGGAATTCTCCGATCTCTGTGGCAGCTACAGGACTCCTTCTAGGAATTCTCACTTCCTTCACGCACTCTCTCACCTGGAGAGAGTCGCTCACGGGCCTGACAACCTACTTCTTCAACCACAACCACCTCTCTCACCTGGAGAGAGTGTTACACACAGGCCTGACAACCTACTTCTTCAGCTCCATTCCAGCACAAGGAGGACAACAAGGCTTAGCAAGGAACGCATGATGGTAGCCAATCACACTCAGCCAAGGGGATGCATGGCCACAACAACCCACAGTTATAACACACACGACATAGACAATTTCTCAGGTTTCACAGAAGACGTGGGTCAACTTCAGAGGTGCGTGGCTATGCAGATGTCCAGTGTAGAGACAAAATGGTTCTCGGGAAGGATTCCAGTGAACTTAGGCAGAGTATGGAAGGTTCATAGAACGACTCAGGTGACGGATTTCGGGTCTCAGGTGCATGTGTGAACATTGCAAAGGACGAATACAGAGGCCACAAAATTCACAGGAATACACCAGTCGAATTTTGGTTCTAGTTTTCAGGATTGCGTGATAGGAAAATTAAGCAGAGGTCGTTCACAGACTCCCAACGGTTTAGACAATCGACGACAGAATAGAGGATGAACCCCCATCTCGGCTCAATTCTTGGGTTAAATTGCATGTGTCTGGACCAACACATGTCACCCATGAAGCTGCATGCACTCCATCAAGTATGAGTTCCCTTTTGCACACGTTGGGGTTGGATGCGTTGCCTCTCCCAGGACTTAGGATAAAAACATACCTTTCACACCACTTTGGAACAATAATAAATTATTATTCCGAAGGACTTAAGACCTCAAGCTTAGCCCCTATTCCTACCTCTTAGCTCCCTCTCCCTTACCCATGTTGTGGAAGCTTAGTCCCCTGTCACTCTTTCTTCGTGGTCAATCGGAACACAACGATGTTTATATATTATATTAATGATCTGCATAATTACATATACAAAATCAGGATCCTGGCCTTAACACTTAGGCTCTCTGGCCTAATAAACACATAAGCACACCAGCTTATCAATACTTAGCTCACCAGCCTACAAAACATGATTACAATTCATAATATAACTGGGGCACTACCGGGGGATATTACAATCCCCTCCCCTTATTTTTGCACTATCCTCAGTGCAACTCTTTAAACAACATCTGCAAGATTTTCAAAATCTTCAAAAAGATGTAGGTATTCTTCCCGCATAGCATCCTCATGCTCCCATGTCGCGTCCTTAGGACCGTACCAGGTCCACTGGACCTTTACAAGCCCTATGGCTCGATTCCGGAGATGTTTTCTTTTCCGGTCCAATATGCGCACATGATGCACTTGCAAGACACCTTCTTGCTCCACCTGAATCACATTCCAATCGATAATATGATTAGCATCAGGTATATATTTCTTAAGCAATGAAACATGAAATACATTATGTACAATCATGAATTCAAGTAATGAAATCATATATGCAACTAGCCCAATCCTTTCTAGGATTTCAAATGGCCCAAAAAATATGGTTGCCAACTTGGCGCAGTTTCCCAGCTTAAGGGAACTTCTATTAGCTTTTAATTTCAGGAAAACATGGTCACCCACTTTAAACTCTTTGTGGGTTTTGTTCTTATCAGCATAAATTTTATGCATGTCTTGGGCAGCTTTCAAATTCTGCTTAATGTTTAGCATATGTTCTTCCATTTCCTTGAGAAACTCTGGCCAAACTATTGCCCTATCAGTTGGATTATCCCAGCTAACTAGAGTATTTCACTTTTTTCCATAAAGTGCTTCAAATGGGATCATCTTCAACGATACTCGATACCCATTATTGTAGGTGAATTCTACCAAGTGTAGGTAGTCTTCCCATTTAGATGGTTTGTCCATCACATACATCCTTAGTATGCCTTCTATTACTTGATTCACCCTCTTTGTCTTCCCATCAGACTCAGGATGATAGGTTGTGATAAAGTTCAGATTCGTTCCAAATCCCTTGAACAACCCCTTCCAGAACTTGGAGGTAAATTTTGGGTCCCTATCAAACACAATTGTCTTGGGAATTCCATGCAATCGTGCCACTTCCTTCATAAAAATATCAACAACATTCGTTGCCTTGTGAGTATTCTTTAACAGAATGAAATGGGAAGCTTTCATAAGCTTGTCCACTACCACCATGATTGAATCATGCTGCTTGTTGGTTCTGGGCAATCCCGTGATGAAATCCATTGTCACCACTTCCCACTTCCACTTAGGAATGGGTAAAGGTTGCATCAACCTTGCTGGGTGTCTGTGCTCAACTTTAACCTTCTGGCACTCCATACATCTAGCGATGTATTCTGCAATCTCTTTCTTCATACCTGGCCAAAAGTAATGGCTCTTGATTGTTGCCATAGTTTTCTGATATCCAGGGTGCTCTGCATAAGGCACATTATGCATTTCATGCAAAATCGTAAGTTTCAAATACTGGACATTAGGTACATAAAAAATTTTCTTGTACAGAAGTATTCCATCAGTTTCCAATTTATAAATCTCCACTTTCTGTGGCATCTTACCTTGCTATAGCTTTGCTACCAAATCCTTGTACTGCAAATCTATATTTGCAGCCTCCAAAATTCTTCTTTTAATATCAGTTCAGTACATGCTAATGGTTGTAGCATGTAATTCATGCACTCTCCCACTGAGTGCATCAACCACTTTATTTTCCTTCCCTTTGATATGCTTGATATCAAAATCGTACTCATAGAGAAACTCCATCCACCTACTTTGTCTAGCGTTCAAGGTTGGCTGATTAAACAAGCACTTCAGACCATTATGGTCTATTCTTAGTTCGAACCTCCTTCCCATGAGGTAATGTCTCCATTTGTTTAGAGCATGTACTATGGTTTCCAACTCCAAATCATGAGTTGCATAGTTCCTTTAGTGCTCTTTCAACTTTCTAGATTCATAACAGATTACGAATCCATTCTCACTGAGGAATCCTCCCAGTCCTTCTTTGCATGCATCTGTGCACACCACAAAATATTCCTTTGGATATGTGATCCTCAGGATTGGAGCACTGGTTAACAGTTGCTTCAATTGCTGGAAGATTCTCTCACAATCCTCTCTCCACTGAAACTTCTTCTCCTTCCTTTGCAAAGAAGTGATAGGGTGAGCTATTCTCGAGAACCCTGTGATAAATATTCTGTAATAACCATCTAGACCCATAAAGGATATGACTTCTGACACATTCTTTGGTGCTGACCATTCTCTGATGGACTCAATCTTCTCAGGATCTACAACTATCCTGTCCTTCAAAATAATATGCCCTAAGTAATGGATCTGCTCCTGATAAAACGAGCACTTGCTCAACTTGCCATACAATTGGTGCTCTCGTAGCACCTGTAACACCATCCTAAGATGCTTCTCATGCTCTTACTCCAACTTGGAATACACCAGAATTTCATCTAGGAAGACTATGACAAACTTGTCTAGATAGTCCCTGAATACACCATTCATTAAGCACATAAAAACAATGGGTGTGTTCGACATCCCAAACGGTACCACTGTGAACTCGTAATGACCATACCTTGTTCTAAAGGCAGTCTTCTTGATGTCTTCATCATTTATCCTTACCTGGTGATATCTCAACCTGAGGTCTATCTTTGAAAATATCTTCACATCCTTCAACTGATCGAAGAGGTCATCAATCCTTGACATAGGATATTTTTTCTTTACAATTACTTTGTTCAACTGTCTGAAATCAATGCACAATATCAACGTCCCATCCTTATTCTTCACGAATAGGACTGGGGCACCCCAAGGTGACACACTTGGGCATATATACCCCTTCTTCAGAATCTCTTCAAGCTGCAATTGCAACTCTTTTAGCTCGGGCGTACTCATTTTGTAAGGATATTTTGACACTGGAGTTGCTCCAGGCATTAAGTTTATAGAGAAGTCAATATCTCTTTTTGAGGGTAGTCCTACTACCTCCTAGAATATATATTCAAAATCCTTTAGTACCGCATGATATCCAATACTTGGCACCTTATCCTTAGGTGTTTCCTCCACATGGGCTGCAAATAATAGACAACCTTTTCTGTAGTACTTCTTCAGCTGCATTGTTGAGATTTCTCTGATAGCAACAACTTTGGGAATTCTTTGGATTGTTCTCTGATTCCCTTCCTCATCCAAGAAAGTGAATGCCTTATTATGACAGTCCAAGATAGCATGGTGTTGGTCCAACGAGTCCATCCCAATTAGACAGTCATAAGAACCTAAAGGCATAACATTCAATTCATCATTTGTTCTCAATCCATTCATGTCCACAGGACATGACTTAACCAACTCAATGACCTTCCTCTTGGTTCCTGTATCCAGCTGCACTAACCAAGACTTTTCATGTTTTCTTCTCAACAAATGCAAACTTTCCACCACTCTAGGATCTATATAACTATGGCTAGCCCATGAATCAATTAAAATAGTAAATGGTTGGTTGATAATCATACCTTCCACTTCAATCATGTGGGACTGATATTCAGCTTGCTTGTTGTCCAGGGTTGCGTAGATCCTTTCCATTCTACTTCCCATGTCCTCCACTATTTCCGCTTGATGTACATTGTGGACAACTCTCACTTTATCATTTCTGTGGGGGAAATCTGTGTACCTATGGTTTTCTTTACAACCCCAACATTCCATAGGTGGCAGCCTTGGCATTTGCCCACCTACTTCAACCTTCCTGGGCTCTCTAAAAGATGGTTTTTCTTGAGAACTGTTTCTGAAAAAGGGTGGCTTAGTTCCCTTCTTCCTCTGATCCATATTGAATTTCTTCTTGTCTTCCCAAGCCTTCCAAAAAGTAGGCTTTTCTGCTTGTTTCTCATATAATTATTTCACTCTTCTTATCGTTTCTTCCATAGTTTTTGGGTCATCATACTGGATCTTGTCCCCAATGGAAGGTGGCAGTCCACTTAGATACCTTTGAATATGGACAATCTCATCCTTTATGAACAGAACATACTTCAGTAATTCCAAAAACCTTCGTTCGTATTCATCAATGGTCATGTTGCCCAGTTTGAGTTCAAATAACTCTTTCATCTTTCCGTCATAGTATCTTTTAGTCAAGTATTTCTTCTCGAAATACCTCTTGAATTCTTTCCAAGTGATATCTTTCTCTCTAATGTGTTTCACCTACACAAGTTGATCCCACCACATGGATGCTTTTCCTTTCAATTGATACATCGCAATTCTTCCTTCTGCATGAGAGGAATAATTCTGCAGTTGGAAATATTCTCTCATGCCGAGCAACCATGTTTCGACATCTTCCTCCTTCTTGTTTTCTCCATCAAACGTAGGAGGCTTAATCTTGTTCATTTCTCCATTTAGTTCATCCACTCCAGATCTCCTGTGATTTCTGGTAGGAGATGGGCTTGAACTATTGTGCCCCCTCCTCTTGGAGCGACCTTGGGAGTGATGATGGTGTCTACCAACACTCCTTGATCTTCTTCCCTCAGAAGTCTGGTGACTCCCTGATTTGCTCGATTCTCTCTTCTTGTCCAACTTATTTTCTATTCTCTCCAGACTCTTCATCAACTTTAAGTTGAATTCACCTTGTTTATCTTGATCTTTCTGCTATCTGTTCGGTGAGTTTGGGCATCTTTCTGCAATTTTTCAATGATCTTCATTGTAATATCCCCAAGGATGAGCCCCTGTTGTATTTATGAATTGTAAACATGTTTTGTAGGTTGGTGAGTCAAGTGTTGGTAAGTTGACGAGTTTATGTGTTTATTGGGCCGGAGAGCCTAAGTGTTAAAGGCCAGGAGCTTGATTTTGTATATGTAATTATGCAGATCATTAATAAAATATAAACATCGTTGTGTGCAGACCGACCACGAAGAAAGAGTGATGGGGGACTAAGCTTCCACAGGGTTGGGTAAGGGAGGAGGCTAAGTGTGTGGGCCTAGGGGATAAGCCAGGGGGCTTACCTCTAAAGGGGATAATAATTTATTATTATTTCCTAAAGGATAAGGTGGTCAATAGACCAAGTGTTGTCCTAAGTTCCAGGGAAAGGAACGTATGCAAAATGGAGTGCATGCAGATCCAGGGAGACAAATGTCGACCTGAGCTCATGCAGTTAAAACTGAAGAGTCAAACCATGTTGGGTCGTTCTGCCATTCATGCCCATCCTCAGTCTAAACCCGAGATGTCCATCGTCGACCTCTACACCCTCACGCAGCTCTGGAACGGGTAACTCATGAGTCAATTGTGTTGGGAGGGTTCATGCGTCCATTCTTCCATCCTCCACCTGAGTTCATTGGGTTGCTCGTATGAACCCGTTTTGTGTTTGTGTCTGCCCTCTGCATGCTCACGCGTAGTTGATAAAACCATTTGGGAAGGTGGTTGGATTCTATACTTCCATCCGCAGTCTGAAACCCGAAAACCTCAGACGTTTGTCCTTTACATACCTATACACTGTTGAGAGAACTGGTTGGGAGGGGAAAGCTGACCTGTGAGTCTGTGAACCCAATCTATCCACCATTGCAGATCAGAGTCAGTACCTGAGCCGTTTTTGGGTGGTTGTCTGCTATGAAGCCTGAACATCCCGTAATTGTCTATGTCGTGTGTGTTATAATTGTTGGTTGTTGTGGCCATGCAGTTCCTTTGCTGAGTGTGGCTTGTTTCTATCATTGTTCCCTGCTAAGCCTTGTTGTTGTCCTACTTGTGCGGGAATGAAGTTGAAGAAGAAGGTTGTCGAGCATGTGTGCAACACTCTCTCCGGGTGATGGAGGTGGTTGTGGCTGAAGAGGCAGGTTTTCAAGCTTGTGAGCAACTCTCCCAGGTGAGAGAGTTTTCTGGGAAGTGGTTTTCTCCTAGAGAGAGTCCAACACCAGCTACAGAGCTCTGAGAATTCTAGTCCGGCCTGTTGTTGAAGCCCAAGGCAAGGGAGGTTTAGCAGTCGAAGGAATGTCCCGTGTGACAATGAAGGTGTATACTCTTGGGGTGGGACAAGCATGTGGGGAATGAGAGTCAGTGAGTAGTGGGCGTAAGAAGGCTCTTGGAGAGAACCCTTACAGTTGCACTGTGTAGTGTTCATGTAACTTCAGCCTAGTCTAGGATTCCCTTGCCTTGGGTGGAGCTTAGTCCCATCTCAGGGGTGACCCACTGCTGAGCGTGATGAGCAGTGTGGTCTATGGCTAGGAAGCTCATGGAAGGTCTTCACGTAGTTTGTGGTCTTCTAACAAAAGATAAGTACCACTTTTATGTTCATTTGCATGTTGTGTAATGGTACATATGTTGTAATTGATGAGTATTGCATGTATATGTTGTATATGTTGCATGTGTAGGCTTAATGTTATTTCCGCATTATTATGTTATATATATGTAGAATAGTCATTCTATGTTTATATGGATGTTAAAATATGGTATCAGAGTTTTAAAGGCTAAGTTAAGGTTGTGTTTGGTAGCATTGCCCGGTCTTTGGAGGGTCAGGGACATTACAATATGGTATCAAAGCTTTAAAGGCTAAGTTAAGGTTGTGTTTGGTAGCATTGTCTGGTCTTTGGAGGGCCATGGACGTTACAATATGGTATCAGAGCATGGTTACAACACTGAGCCTTGATGGGCCATGTTAGTGCAAGTTGAAGCAAGAGTTTCGAAAGGAGTTGTTGTCGAAATGGACAAAACTCATGTTTTGACCCAAGGTTTCAACGTTGAGCTTGGATGGGCTGGGTAAGTGGTCATTGGACCAGAGGTTTAAGGTGGAAATTGTGTCTGGAGAAACCAATTTCGAACCTCAGAACGTTCCTGAGTGCCAAGAAGTTACCTTGGTTGTGTTAAGAAACTAAAGGAGGAGTAGCGGTATCGTAAAACCACGACAAAAGTGGTGTTGGATCGCATAGTAATGTGTGAACTGGTGAGGTAACAAATCAATTTCAATTGTTTCTCTCATGTGAGTTGTGAGTGCAAGGAGTGCACAGGATGAACTATGTGTTGATTTCAGAGAGAGATAGAGTCACTGAGAACTCTGTACAGCTCTGCCAGGCGGGCATCAAGCGAGTGCAAGTGTGCACAGAGAGTGTTGAAAAGTCAACAAGAAACATGTGTCTAATTTAGTTTTCCCTTAATTAAATTAGACAATAAATATTAATCTATTATCTCATTCATAACTGAGTGATTTGGAATTGTAACAGAATTATAAGTGTAGTTAAGTG
>SNQJ01S0019369.1:30545-57501 GCA_010110895.2 Picea sitchensis
ATTATATATAATATAGTTATATATTATATATAGCTATAATATAGTTATATACTATATAACTATATTATATATAGCTATAATATAGTTATATACTATATAACTATATTATATATAGTTATATACTATATAACTATATTATATATAGTTATAGCTATATATAATATAGTTATATTTGTTTTTTTTTTAATTTGCAATTAAATTTTCTCACTTTTAATGTTTTGTTAATATTTTTTTAGTTTTTATTTTTTTTGAATTTTGACATGATTTTAGTATTTTTTTGTTTTTTATTTTTTTTTTTTTAATTTTTTTTTACGTTTTAATGGATTTTTTACTATTTTTTTTAAAACAAATATATATATTTTAAAAATTATTGTTTTGGGGAAAATTTTAATTTTTTTCAGTTTTTTTTCTTATCCACATTTTTTTTTCTTTCTAAATTTGGGTTTCGATTATATATTTTTAAATGTATTGTTTTCATGGTATTATGTATTATGTGGTGTTTGGAATAATAAACTAAGATTTAAAAAGTAAGCATTTAAGGGTTGATTTGATGATTTTGTTTGCAGTAACAATGATTTTGATTACCACTTTAAATATGTCATTTTAATACCCCAACTTTTAAAATGGGTGCTACCGGTAGCAGTGCATTTCAATTTGATGGTTGATTTTGAGGTTTTGGTTTTAATGGTACCGACTGTTAAAAATACGATTTCAAAATATCTATAAATTTAACGTTTTGAAAGAAAATAAAAATCTGTAACGTCATTTTTTTATTTAGGTGTCAATTTGAAGGTTTTTCTGAGCTATTGTATAAGTTTTGAAGGCCGTGTTTGAAAAATGTTGTAATTTTGACTCCGTTTGAAAAAATGGTGCTATCGGTAGCACCATTTTTTGATTTGGGGGTTGATTTTCATGTTTTTTTGGGAAAAATATGGGTTTTTTGGGCCAGAGTTCTCGTTTTGAGGTCACAGTTCTCATTAAGTTGGTAACTATGTTTTACTTGAACATGCAAAACCTCTTGCAGAAGGTGGTAATATAAAGTAATCCTCAGAAAATGTTGCAAAGTCCATAATCCATTTATATGCGTAGGAATAGTAAAATAAAAAATGTGCAGTAGCGATAGACAGTTGATTGTATGTGGAGTCTGTAACTACATCCAGAGGACAGTGAACAAACTTTGACAAAGAGCATGGCTTTCTGTCAAGTCTGTTACCACACCCAGAAGTAGCCCAACAAACTTTGAAATAGAAACTTTTGTAATTTTAGTATGTCGTTTTATCCACCCATACAGTTTCTCTTACCTGCTTCTGGGTACATTCGCGAATGGAGTAATATTTTACATCATTTCCTAATATCACAAACCATTTTGCAAGCCACGGTAAGTGCGACACCCCTGACGAAG
Source organism: Picea sitchensis (assembly GCA_010110895.2). Lineage (NCBI taxonomy): Eukaryota > Viridiplantae > Streptophyta > Pinopsida > Pinales > Pinaceae > Picea > Picea sitchensis. The sequence continues at coordinate 31,948 of SNQJ01S0019369.1, forward strand.
ACAAATTCTTGTGTGTTCTGCAAAATTCAATACACTTGCCAAATCTGTGTTGTTGGAAGAAACTATATACTTCAACAAGGGAGTATTTTGCACATGACCTGAAAATCCCTTCCAACTCCCAGCAAGAAAACGAAGAAGATCAACAAACACATCTTCAGGCGGGCTTTTCAACCAACCAAAGCATCGAATACAGGGAGAACACCAACCAGAAAAAACTTGTTTTTTTTTTTTCCCTGTCTGAGTTTCTGTTAGATAAGAGAATTTTTTTGTTGGCTCAAAGATCATGTCACATAAAACCAGTCTCTCTTCTTTCATTTGGGCCTCAATGGCATATCTAAGTTGTCTTACATGTCCATGACCAAAAGCATTAGAATGAAGGCACCCTAAAGCCAAACTCTTTGATGATAGAGATAAATGGCAATAAGTATTTAAAAGCAACGTTGGAGGAAGACAGTATGATCTTCTGTAGATTTTGGTTTAACTCGTCTTAATGACAGATGCTCTCTATCTTTTCACTAATTAATGCCAATCTTTTCGAATATGTGCGCTAAATAGTGACTAATAACACGTATTAACATTCCTATATCCGAGCAGATTCTCAAATCTGACAACATCTAACATATGCACAATATTAAAGAGGGACATGACGTCAAGGCCTCTGTGGATGACACGTTCGTTGATGGCAGCGAGGTAGTACAATATTGCACTGTTACTATGATGAAGATTTTAAAAAACTAAAAGAGCAAATATTTTTTTTTTTTGCAAATTCAAAATGCAGGAAAAAAAAATTACCAGATCACATAATATTCGCCTGTCTATGCATTTTAATGGGAGATGTCCTCGATCTTTCTGCTTATTAAAGCCAATATTTTTTAACTTGTCTGGTCGGTTGTCACTTCTGAAAGAATAATTAATGTCCATTGGGAAGGGCAGAAGGTAACAGGGATGGAGGGGACCGACAAATGCTTTTAAACTTTCCTGAACCCGGGAACACGTGAACCCGCGAAACTTTGAAAACTCACCTAAGTATGGAAAGGCAGGTCGGACAGACAAACTCATCATAGGCAGAGGCAAGGTTGCAAGTTCGAGGAGTGTGGGTTGATTTGTAGAGCACAGAAGTTCTGCGTGCAATATGTATATACCGAACACGAGTTACCATAGTTCAATAGCACCTATCCGCGAAGCCACGTTCATAAAATTGGCTGAGTTTGCAACCGAACGACGGTCGGTCGGAATCGTGATGTGAAGATATAGATGGAGATAACGATTTGTCAGTTCGTCACACCGGGAACCCGCAAGAACAGAAACGCGAGAAAGTATAGAACCAAAAACGCATAATAGAGCGGAAGAACAAAAGGTGAAAAACGGGAAAGTTTACAAGAGAAAAAAAAAGGGAGAGAATAACTATATCGCTCACACAACAACACTTACTCTCATAACTATGAAACCATAGTAAGACATAAACCATGGAAAAAGCATCGCCAGCTATGAAATATAGTTTGAGGTCGACAAACTCTGGTTGAAGGCGTAAGAGATGCAATTTACATCAACTGCAAAATTTTGTATGTTATTTTATCTTAATAGTATTTTATGGGGAGTCAACTACAAAACAATGTAACAACAAATCCAACTGCAGATGCAGCACCCCAACATTGCAAACCTTAGGCAAACAAGAGCAAGCAACAAATAACAACCCAGTTAAGAAGCACCAAAAGGCCCAACTGCAGCCGCAGGACCCGAACCCTGTAAAGTCGAATCAAACAACAATAAACAACATCCAACGAACAAAGAAGCAAGCAACAACCAATCCACTAGGAATGATGCAGTTCCAATCGCGGTTGTAGAACCCCAAACATGCAAACTGTAACAAGACAAACATATGCAATTTACATCGACTGCAAATTTTTGTATGTTATTTTATCTTAACTAGTTTGTTGTTTGTTGCTTGCTCTTATTTGCCTAAGGTTTGCAATGTTGGGGTGCTGCATCCGCAGTTGGATCTGTTGTTACATTGTTTTGCAGTTGACTCCCCATAAAATACTATTAAGATAAAATAACATACAAAATTTTGCAGTCGATGTAAATTGCATCTCTTACAGCTTCAACCAGAGTTTGTCGGGCTCCAACTATATTTCATAGCTGGCGATGCTTTTTCCATGGTTTATGTCTAACTATGAAACCATAGTAAGACATAAACCATGGAAAAAGCATCGCCAGCTATGAAATATAGTTGGAGCCCGACAAACTCTAGTTGAAGCCGTAAGAGATGCAATTTACATCGACTCTAAAATTTTGTATGTTATTTTATCTTAATAGTATTTTATGGGGAGCCAACTGCAAAACAATGTAACAACAGACCCAACTGCAAATGCAGCACCCCAACATTGCAAAGCTTAGGAAAACAGGAAAACAAGAGCAAGCAACAAATAACAACCAAGTTAAGAAGCACCAAAAGGCCCAACTCCAGTCATTGGACCCGAACCCTGCAAAGTTGAATCAAACAACAATAAGCAACATCCAATGAACAAAGAAGCAATCACCAACCAGTCGACCAGGAATGTCGCAGTTCCAATCGTGGTTGGAGAACCCCAAACGTGCAAACTGCAACAAGATGAACAGGAAAACAAGAACAACAACAACAGGCAAATAAGAAATCAATGGAGATGCAAGAAGCAAGCATGAACTAGTGACCCAACAATGCCGTTGAAGTGCAATATTGCCCAAATTGACTGCAGAGAACATTGCATATAAAAAAATAAAAACGGAAGAAAATTTAATGCTACGAAGCTTGCTAAGTAAACATTTAAGTCTGTCATAAATGCTTTGTAAACATTTAAGAAAGAATGCAATGTGGCAGGTCTCTAACGTACCAAAAAAAATGTATTACAATTTTTTATAAAATAAAATTAGTAACAATAGTTTGAACAATAGAGAATGTATTCGAAGGACAAACTTTGGATATGCTAGCATATCAAACATTGGGATAAATTTAGCTAGTAGAAAATGCTAAGACAAACATTCGAACTAATGCTAGCATTAATCCACCTTCAAGCAATGCATAAGAAAAATATATGATTCAAAAAGACTGTAGACAATCAAAAAGTTTGGATATGCTAACATATAAAACATTGGGAATAGCGAAACCGACAATAAGACCTCCAATCTGTTATCCAATCAGATCATTACATATATGGTACTTTTTATTATATAAAAATCAATGCTTTTAGTTCCCTAGCTCCAACAATAGATATTATGCAAATATTTGTGGTCAGAGGACAAACTAATATGAAGTCAACGATTTATCGATCGCTATAGTCCCTCTATGCCTACGGCAGGGACTAAAAAGTGTGAATCATAACAATATAAAAAATAAACCAACTTATATCTATCCTAACCATGATATTTTAAGCACTCAAAACTTTGTGACTCAATTTGTACCTTGTAATATTTTACCATCATAAAACAAAATTCTAATGTTCTCTGTAACAAGGGGTTATTTCATAAGATGTGTACAATCCATCTATTTAGACATTAAAAATGCAAACTTGATATGTCTGAGTGCAACCCCCATCGAGCTTCTAGCATCAGTGGATGGTTCATTTTCATCACCATATTGAAGTTGGAAACTCCTCTTCTGCTTGCCATAGAAACTTGGAGTCTAAGGGTTACCACATGAAGACACCCTCATCTAAATTATAAAATGCACCTCTCCACATCATAAATAAAAACATTGAGGATTAGTAATGTAATGAAAATTGGAAGACAATTTTCATGTTTCCAATAGTTGACATATCCTTGAGATATGAAAACACTAACAATAAAAGATCAAACTTATTTTCTATGATACAATGAAACTTTAAAAGCACCAAATGAAACCAAGGAATGGAATACATGGTGCAATTTCCTAGCTAAGGAGTCATAAACATTACCATAAAAATTCATTCAAGTTAGAAAACATGTTACTATCATAGTTTAATTTCATTTATAATATGTTAACTCGATACCCCCGGATGGGGTGCCAACTCTCCCCCATGCATTCAATGATACATAGGTGGCATTTGTGGTTGTCTCTTCACCTTGATGTCCCCCACATGCTCAGCTCAATGGCTCCATTGCAACTGCACATTTGGCCGGACAGGAGGATAATGACAAGTACGAGGAGGTTAACTCTCGCATGATGCAAGATGATGAGGGTTTCAATGGCGGCACCAGGTATTTATTTCTCAATTCTCTAGGCACTTACGAATACAATGGAACATAACAGGTTAAGGATGAAGTCGACGCGGCTCTTGGCTCACAATGCTCTTGGTCTCTACTACTTTCTTGACTCTTGGGTGATTCTATTTACATACTAGGGCTCTGATTTTGTTTGGCTCTGGTTCATTTCTCCTTTTCTTTTTGAAGCTCCCATGGCTCCTCCTGGCAGTTGCTCTCAATGCTCTCCAGCTCGCCAAACCCACACAACGAAGGTTGTCGTCGATGTTGTGGAGTTCTACAACCAATTTGTTCTAAGAGAAGATCACAACTTCGTGCTTGCACTGGAGGAAGAAGTTAGGTTGGTCATGGCATATAAAGAAGAGGAGAAAGTGAAAGAACAAGTGGGGGGCATTATTCCTAACCTACACTGCACCGGAACTAGAAATTCCAAGTTTTATAGAACTATGGAGTTCTATTGGCACACAAAGTCTATGGTGGCTTTGGGTATGCTTCCCAAGGAGTAGGACTTTAGATAGCTCAAACACAAGATGGAGACTCTTGAGGAGAAGAATTCTCTGCTAATGGAGATGGTTCAATGGTTGGTCACATGTCATGGTGGATCATTTCCACTGCCTTCAGGAGGTCGGTTGCACACTAGGATGCGAGCCCCCTAGTGTGCAACCGACCTAATGGTTAAATTGCTTTTACAATTGTATGATCAAGTCCAGTCTAAAAATGTTCCTGCTCAAAGTTTTAAACTTCTTTGTTTTATTTTTCTAGGTTGGTGGTTATATAGTCTATTAGTATCTTTTTTGTTTCAAACATTTTCAGATGGTAAAACTACCTTTAAAACTTATTCTGGTTTCCTTTCATGAATAGGCACTATGCTCTGATTTGGCTTGTCTTCCTAATTATCTTTTTAGACATGATATGCTAGAATGTACACACGGTTAATGTATGAATAGAACTTCTTACCTTAAAAAATGTATCTCGATACATTATCATGACATGTTTCCTTTGATGTGATCATTATCTATATGATATTTCTAATTATAAATTATTAATATTCCTTCGTAGAAAATGAATTGAAACTTTAAAGCCCTATTAATCGGGAGTCCATTAGTAGTAAAAAATAACTAAACATGTGATGTTCAATGAAGACATTGAACCACATATTATTTATATTTGAAAGAAAGATGATTAAAAATTTAATCACATATTTGGAAGAAAGATGATTAAAAATTTAACTAATCTGTTGATCAGAATGAAGACATTGAATCACATATTTGAAAGAAAGATGATTAAAGATCCAACTAATCTGTTCATGAAGATATTGAAAGATGATTAAAAATTTAACCAATCTGTCGAAGAAAATATTATTTTTAAACAAATACTGTTCATACTAAGATCTCTTTCACAATTTCGAAACGTTTGAACCCGACGTGAATCGATCACGCAATCTTCTGATCAGGAGTCAGACGCGCTACCACTGAGCCACGGATACCATGCAATAACTTAGTTTACTCTCACTTGGAATCATTTATTTCCACACAGGTACCGTTTACGCTACTTTTAATGATTTATTTTTCGAGTACCGCTAAAAGATGAAACCAACAGCAGAAACCTAGTTAAGTGTCCCAACTTAGCCTCCCAGATCGTTCGTTAGTCTTTCAAACGGATCTGTTCTTGTTACGATGGGATGTGTTCAGCCAAGCGCATGCTCGGTTGTCGTGGAGTTTTCTGTTCTTGTTCATTTATTGTATAAAATAAATATGCAAAGGGAAAACATCGTGGAGATGCGGGGTATCGAACCCCGTACCTCTCGCATGCAAAGCGAGCGCTCTACCATGTGAGCTACATCCCCCATTTGTTTAGTTAAACTCAACAACCTAATTGAGATAATATATATTAACATTGTTTCCTGACCACCGCAATTACATACAAACAAAAATGAGAGGACATGCTATGCAATGAAACATTAAAAAATAAGCTAAATTATGTTTTTACTAAATCTATTAATTGCTAAAACCAATGAAATGAAGTTTAAATCTTATATGATACTTATTAATTTCTTTCACTAATATTTCAGAAAATTGATTTGACTTATTTGTTTTTTTAATATGTAAGTTTTTACACTTAGTCATAATGTTAGAAAAGTGTTTATGTATGACATTTTGAAACATTTTATGTTTTGACACTCCATCCACAGACATATGAATGGGTGGACTGTTCACTCAAAACCTAAAACGTTTCGAAACTTCAAACACAATTTTTACCCATAAACTTTTCTAGTATTATTTGTTTTTGTTTTGTAATTTAATTTTTAACTTGGGTTAAGTTGAAATTGAAATATTTATTTGTTATTAGTATTTTTTAATTATATTAAAATGTATCATTAAGCACATATATTATACATCTCACTCATATTAAATTATAAATGTGATTCTAGATGTAATCATGAATTTATTTGATATCATTTTGTTAAGTTAGTCATTTTTAATATGGTTATATTTATATATAAAATATTATTTCACCCTCGGGTTCACCATGTAGAGGGATCAAATCTCTAAGTGCAAATATTTATGATAATTTAAAGAGTTGCTTAAAGCTTTGCAGGTTGAGAAATTTTATGATATACCGAGGGTTAGATGAATATGGGTTGGTTCTTATTAAAGTATATTATTTTTTAAAAAATGACGTGAAAACTAGTGTGACTTCGATGCCACACTCACTCACTCATGACAATCTCCACCACATTAGATTGTGGCATGCATCTCTAGGCACAATAACTATGTTAAATTAGTTCTTTATACACACTCACCACACAATATAAAACAAGACTATAGAGCTATAATGCCTACTCAATTAACTATAAGTGTGATTAAATTGTAATTTAAGGCAATGTCTAACGTTCACATTACATTGATATAGAATGTTATATGTCCAACTCTCAAATCTCCCCATGGCTCAACATCATAATCCTCATCACTACATTGATAGGAAGTAGCTCAACACCAACCTAGTGAGTTACTTCAAATGGTTGAGTGCTTTGAGCTTCATGCATGAGGTCTTGGGGTCCATCCCCCGGGTTGATTGTCTTTGTTGTGTACCTCACTCAAGGTCCCTATAAGGTCAAGCATCATAATCAACGTTGACATGTTTACACTGGTTACCATTTATGAAATGCAAGTAAGTGCATGGGGGTTTCCCCATGAGGTTTACCTTAGGAAAAACAAGGAAGAGGCCCAACATGACTCAAGTTTCCACTATACCACACTACCAAGACATTACCCTTGTCTTTTGTTCCTTGAAGCCATTTCTCTAAAACGATGATTTATCATTTGAAACCATGAGGCTTCAATACCTCCATTTAAACCCAATTGAAATATTCGTTACATTAGAGTAGAAAATATGTTAACAAGGTCTAGACTCCTACCTTAAATTTTTTGCCCTCATTGATCCTAGTTCAACATCATTAGTATCAATATGTACAATTCCTATGAGGGAGGTGACCACAATGACTAACATGGACCTCATTAAGATCACACCATATCCATGTTGCCCTAAAAACTTTTCAATCACCATGTCCTATGTCTGTGTTGGTACCCACAAGTGTGATAATAATAAATGCCTAATGTATATGTGTAGGTTAGACAATAAACTATAAAGTAGCAAATATGATTGTGTGTGTGTGTATTATAGGCACATGATTGAGCTACAAAATATGATCATGAGAACGAAGTGACTTTACTCGTGCAGTGGAAATACCATGTGATTTTTTCCTAACAATGATTAGAATCCAAGAGAGACAAGAAGAAGAAGAGAGTATAACACAAAATTCATAGATCTATTTGCTAGAATTCTTTTAATGTTGTGTAAGTTGATGTCTCAATTTCTACTGACTTGAATGAATGTGAATGATTGGTTCTACAAATAGAATCGTTACATATTTATACAAAATGAAGAGGATGAAATGATGAAGAGTAATCCCTAAGGTAGTCTTTTGATTCTTAAAACCAAATTGGTTGGGGTGTGCATGATCCTAGTATTACTTGATCACCCATTTGGATGGGCATACTAACCCTCTCGTATGTGACATGTCATTGACAAGGGAAAAAGTGTCATATCTAAGGTGGCATGTTGTGTGATGTGATGAGATAAATTTTTGTTGCTTCCATGTAAATTAGGAGTAGGTTTCATGCACTGTGGTGGGCAGGACAAGGGGCATGTACTGATCAAACAAGGGTTTGTTGCGATGAGCCCTTAGATTTGGTCATGCTTTTTGGGCATGTTATAGAGTGCAAGGGGTTTGGTGCAAACCAAAAGTGCTCTAATGTAGAGATTAGTACTCATCCCTTAGTGTAGAAATGCTTCCCATCCTATTGAGGGTAGAATTAAAATATATCATCTTATTAAGATTTTGTGTCATAGAAGAAAAAGTCATTGTGTTATCTAAAGGATGAGAATACTCCTATTGTCCCTTCTTGTTGACTTGCTTACATGCGTCTTTCCTAACATTGGGGGGTTGATGACCCAGGGTTCATCTAGAGTTGACAAACAAAACCCCAAGGCGTCGACATATCAATCTTCAGTCGAGGACAAGAGAAGGTCTCACACGAGACGCCATCAGAATCACAGAGACCATTTGGTCTTGTGTCTGATGTAAAGGGATAATGCACACAAGGAAACCATCTGGGATTTCATTCATTCATTCTAGCTCAATAACATGATATTAATCAGAAACCATTAACACAGGCAATCATTTAACTCATAAAATACATATCAAATGACAGAGAGAAATATGGCTTTGTATTATATTCATTGAAACTTTAGAATGCACACCAAAACAGACTCATATGACACATAGGAATGCACTTTGTGCTCTAATTCATTCTACAACCATTGCATTGCATTGCACCATACGCTCTCCACTCATGTTCTACCTATAACTGACTCCATTACAGACTCTTTCCATGACTTCTACAGGACTCATACCAAAACTAATACAAAACTCAGACATAACTCATGCAAAACTTGGACTGGACTCGTCCAAGAACTCAAATTGAATTCTCCCTTCCAAAACTAGAGTGTTCTTCATCTTTTGTTCTCTTCTTTGCTTTAGCGCTCTGTCACTTTCTTCTCTGATCCACTCTCTCTAGTGATCGCCATTTCCACACACTTTTGTTGTCTGCATGCATCCCACATAACCTCATTGGAGTGTGCCAATCCTAACGAACTTGCTAGCTCATCCATCACCTATCCCATGATCTCTTGTGTTGTCTATGTTCATTGTTCAGGAAGATTCTTGAAGATATTCTTTGATTTGGTCTGCATGCGATATCTTTTATATTCTTTTGCGCGCAATGCAAAACTTGATTGACGTGTGCACCTTATTTCTTCCATCGTGTAGTTGTTGATGTGCGCGCACAAAGATGATTTGTGCACATGCACATATAACCCAAAACCTTGGGTGCCAACATGCCCCAAACACTATTACTTGGCTTGTCCTCAAGACAATGGTGTTTCTCATGTGTAGACTTCTAGATTGAATTGAATATTTGACTAAAGTGGATTGACTGTTGTGTCCCCACAAGGCTTGAGTAAGAGAAAATCATTGAACTTGGTTGTGGTAGTAGTTGTGATTGAGTATGACCAATGCATCAAAATTGGTTGTGGTTGTAGCCATGTTTGAGTAATAGAAAATCATCTATCTAGGCTATGGTTACAATCCAACATAGGTCCTGGAATGAGTCGAGAAGCCCCTGAGGTGAAAGATGGATTTGGGCCTCATTAGTCTGGGCGCTTAAAATCTCTACTTCCAAGCTTGGTTTGGATGGGAGAATGGTAGATGTTCATCATCATGCACTCTAACAATCCGAGCACAAACTAGGCCACGCCCTACAACTAGAACTTGGCCCAGTTACTTGAGCACCTGCTAGAAGTTGGCCCCTAGTGAAGGCTTTATCGGCTTAGATTATTGTGACCCATAGATGATTTTAAGGATGGAAATTTATTTTAACATGTAGAAACCTTGGTGAATCTTACTAATCCTTCATATGCCAACTATAAATGTTTGGTGATATTTTTGTAAAAATATTCAAATTTCTAAGGATTTTATATAGTTTGTATAAAATTTTGGCGATTTTTAAGGTAAAATAATTTTATCCTATAGAATTTGGGCGAATCATTTTTAGAATAGCGAATTCTTTTTTGGGGAAAACCATGGAAAATTATCCCATGAGCGAAATTTAGCCCCTAAAATCATCCCTATTATTGTCTTCCTCTTGTCTCGTAGAGATAGGTGTATAAAAAGGAAGACACAAACCCCTGCAACCGATGAAGGAGGCAGCCTGAAGAATCAAGTTGTCATCATCAACAAAGGTAATCATCCATGTCAACAGGCTCACCAAATCCCGACTGAGAGAGTTGGCATCCTATCGCAGCTTCAAAGCATTGTTCATAGAACTCTTTGGTGATCAGATGCATGTCATTGGTAAATCATAGGTTAGGACCCCTTCCCAATAATTTCACATAAAGCTGCAATCAACAGGAGAAGGAAACCGTAGGACTTTGGGCCACCTTTGTGGACTGAGAGTTGTATGTAACCATTAGTCTGCTGGAAAAGGCCATGGACTGGGGACTTTTTTGTGGAACTATAATTCTTGAACTAACTAGAATGGTTGGATGAGTCACCATGAACATTTCTCAAATGACAACCGATGGGAGCTCTATTTTTGGATAAATGGAGGATCCCTTCGACTACAGTGACATTAGTAGGGTGTATAAATAGTTGGGGTGATAGTCGAGAATGTGTGTCATGGAATTGGTGATTTTCATCCAACTCTAAGCTTCAGGATACATGTACTGACCCGTTGTGGATTCCCATGGTGTGGTTTGTAATGGTATCGAGTGACCAACTCACCATACTGACAATGTGCCTTTTGGAATGTGTCATTATATATGTTTATGTACCTTGACTGTGTGTGATCTGGTCGAATCAGATTGCTTGACCCTTCAGTGTTTTCGAGCACCATGTTGCTCGTACCACTCCTGTGCAAGCCCCTTGTCATGTTCTGTACATTGTATGCTTCTCATAACTTCCCCTGATGGCTAAAATATGGAAATTTTTTGGGCATGTCAACCTGTCATATCCTCCTGTGTGACCGAAACGTGTCATGTGTTGCTAATAAATGTGCAATTATGCTTATCCTTTACATGCCTATCTACCTCCTATGCTACACTATGTCTATGCTACACTAACTCTCACATTGCTTTAATCCTTTAGAGTGAATTTGACCCATGTGGGCCATAATACACCTTCAACCAGATTCCATTGACGAGTCCCTTGAGTGGCTAACCCTATAGTGTGGCCAACTCCATTGCTCTAGTTGCATTGATGTATAATAGGCAGAATGGGCCCAACCAATGCATGCACAATTTGTTGGTGTGTTTGAGAAATTTTCTAACATATAACAACACCAAAGAACCAAGTTGTAAAATTTTGTGACAGATGTTATAGTCATGCCATGCTTTTTGTCTCTTCATCTCAATGACTTGGTTGAATCCCACCATAAGATGACCATCTTCCAGTTCCACAAGATCATACAATCATTGTTGTAGTGATTATTCATCGAACATCTGAGTAGATATAGCAATGTGTAAACTTGGAACAACGAACTCTAATGGCATGACGACCTCTTTTCCATAGACCAACATGAAGGGAGTATGCTTATTCAATCGCTTACAAGTTGTTCTATATGACCATAGTAATGTTGGAATACATTGATCCCAGTCATCACACTTCACATTACAAACTTTGGTTAGGGCATGTCCTAATATTTTATTGAATGCTTCAACCGTACCATTAGCTTGTGGTTGGTAATAGGGGGTGCTCTTCAGGTGATGGATCATAAATTCTTAAGTGAGCTTGTGGATAATATCATTTAAAAAGTGCGCTCCTTGATCGCTTGTCAACACTTTCAGACATCCAAACTTTGTAATCACATTCTCAAATATGAAGCACGTGGTTGTTTCTACAATACAATCCTTGACTGGCACGACTTCTGACCATCGTGTCAAATACTCTATGTTTATGATAATGAAACACGCACCTATACAACACACCATGGGACTGATTGGTTCCACGAAGTGAATAGCCCACTTTTCAAACGGCTCCAATGTTATGATAGGAAACAACGGTAATTCATCTCAATGATAGGGTTTGTTGATGTGATGCCAAATGTCACACCACTTACAATAATCCTTTGCATCTACAAAAATTGACAACCACCATAAACCTGCGTACAACACCTTATGTGTCGTATATTTTTCGACGTTGTGACCTCCTGCAATACCTTCATAAGCCTCATACAAAATCATTTCCCACTCATGGTATAAAACACACCTATGCAAAATTGCATCAGTGCTAAGATTGTACAAGTGTCCGACAATCAATTGATAGTGTGCACTCCGAGTCACTATTTTGCGACATTGTTTATGTGCATAACCGGTCATTTCTTTTCCTGTTATGAGAAATTTTGCGATCTCTACAAGCTAATCTAGAACTAACTCTACTCTAAAAATTTGTGCATCGGGAAGTTTATCATCTAAGCTACGACCTACATCCCCAAACTCGATCCTTGACAGGTGTTCGAGGTCGACATTGTGTTTTCCTAGAATTACAACTACTTCAAACTTGAACTCCTGGAATAGAAAAATCCATCGACATATTCTCCCCCCCCCAACATTGTCTTGTTGACCAAATATGTGAGCATTGAGTGATCAACAAAGAACTTGAATGGAGTGTCGAGAAAATAGTGTTGAAACTCCTGTAATGCATATACCATATCCATGCTCTTGCGCTCCATTGTGGTATAATTATTCTCTTAATCAGATATCTTGTTGCGGGAAAATTAAAATGGATGATCAATATTCCCCTCACCAGGTTGTGCGAGAACTATGCCCAACACAATGGATGATGTGCCTACCTGAACATGGAAAATATTAGACCAGTTGAGAAAGACCAAGATCAATGCAGTTACCAACTTCTCCTTTAATGTATCCAATGCTTCCTGGCATTCTTGTGTCCAAAGGTACTTTGTATCTTTGCGCAACAGTTTCTTGAGCATCATAGAAATCTTCACTTAGCTTTGAATAAATTGTCGATAATACCCTATGTGGCCCAAAGTGATGTGAATATATTTGACTGAAGTGGAAACCACCATGTCCAATATCACAACAATCTTTTCTTGATCCACCAATAATCCTTCCTTGCATAACACATGCCCAAGCAACGTGGTGTACAAAATATACACTTCTTCAAATCCAAGGAAATCTAGAGTTGATGACACATATCCAACATCAATTGTAGGGATTGAATATGTTCTTTTAACAGGCTGAATACCATTCAGTCATCTAGGTACACTTTCAATAACTTATGAATAAAATCTTTGAATGTTGCGACCACGATCTTGGAAAATACCGTGGGCGCATTCTTTAGCCCAACGAGCATCATCGTGTAAGAAAATGAGCCCCATTTTGTCACAAATGTTGTCTTGGCTTGATCTTCTTCTGCAATTCAGACTTGGTGATATCCTGAGAAGCCATTTGTGAATGAGTAGGCCTTACATCCACCCACTTTTTCTAGTACTTCATCGATAAAAGGTGTAGGGAATGGATCGTGTACACAGGCTACATCTACATTTCATAGGTCAACACAAATCCTTATGTCACCTATCTTCATTGGTTGCACCACCATTGGACTAACCCACTCTGAATCATCTATGGGAACAATGATCCAGACATCTAGCATCCGATCCAGCTCTTTGCGCACCTTCTCATTATACTTGTAACTCCCTATTTTCCCCCATGATTGTAATTATGCTAAGACTTCGTGTAATGTATTTGTGAAGCATGCAATTATGTTTATAATTAATGAAAAATACCAGGCAATTGAATGTGAAGGAAGCCTTGAGTATCGGCCATGATATCACAAGTGGGACTAGTGAGCTAGAACTAAGAAGTTTCCATGAGGAAAATAGGAAGATTGCTCAACAATCCAACCTATACCTGCAAGACATGAATGCACACCTGCCAATGTACCTGAACTGCATATATCCATGTGATCAATTATGGTGATCAGGGTTGGTGGTTCAAGCAGTTATAACTACTGGCAGATTTGGTGCTTGAAGAAGCAAAGAGTCAACTGAAACCCCAGACATAAGGACGTACCTGGATTTCCCCTTCAAATTCAGGAGCTTGACTAGAGGATTGTGTCTGACAATGGACAATGAGAATCCGGAGGATAGGTGGAAGAAGAGGAAAAAGGTGAAAAAAATCACGTGGAATGGGAGATCATTGTTCGTAGCAAGGAAAAAGATGGGGAAGAGAGACAGAACATGCACAAGAGAATTGCAACAACTTGAGAAGTGGGAAAGAACCAATGCGCAGGAAGCCAACAAATGGATTCTCACAAATATCCATAGTGAATACAGTGAGTTGCAAAATCAAAAATAGATGGTGCAATGAGTGGAGAGATTCATGCACGTAGCTTTGAGAAGCAGAGCAATTGGGAAGTTTTATTTGAGTAAAATAGGAAAATTTCCCAAGAGATTAACGGTTACCCTAGAGCAGAGAAAACCCATATCTAAACTAGAGGAATAGAGGACTGTGACTTGGTTCCTACTGGAAAGAAACTAACACTAGTAAGGGGAGGTCATCAAGGGATTGTGTAATAGAGAAGGGACTCCCTTATGCAGAGAAAATTCAGTTGGGAAGGTATCTGATAAACTAGTGGAGGTTCTGAGCTCGGTGGGAAGAGGGAAAGTTATGTTGTTTCCAATGGAGGAAGGAAAGTAACCTTCTCAAACAATTCTTGATCTGTCAGCCAGTTGAATCAATCCCCTGGTGGTATCATCGCATAGCACGGGGGTGGCATGTTGTAGAAAGACCTTGTGTAGCATATCCTACAGTTAGATGGAAAGGAATCTCCCCTTAGTTAGTTGGTTGGATAAAACTCTTCACTAAATAGATAAGTGTTATTGCTTGTTGTGTCTAATGCATGTTAACAATGAAGATAAGTTGTTTGTTGTTTATGATATAAGTGGTTAGATTGAAAGAATGTTGAATTCCTAAGTAAAATGGATTATGTATGACTATTTCCACTATTAATAATGGGAAATATGAATAGAAAAGTAAGCAACGTCAATACAGGTTGTACCCCTGTAAACCTGCAAGCCCTTGAAATGGAAAACTTATAGGAGGCAAATTCTTAAATTGGGTTTGAAGTAAGAATTCCTTAGCCAAATGCAAAGTGAAACCTGAAGCCCGAGATATTCTTGAAAAATCCTAGTAGATAAACCCGAGAGGAACTTAGAATGAATAATTTCTGAATCGGGCCTTTAACCCTAAGAAAACCCATGTGTTGGATGAGGAGGATCAACATCCATTGATTCAGTGTAGCGAGAAGATCCTAACCATTAGTCGGAAGGTGTAACATACCCAGCCACCCACAGGTCGGGCTATGCTACTTCAATC
Organism: Picea sitchensis; assembly: GCA_010110895.2. Lineage (NCBI taxonomy): Eukaryota > Viridiplantae > Streptophyta > Pinopsida > Pinales > Pinaceae > Picea > Picea sitchensis. The sequence continues at coordinate 47,680 of SNQJ01S0019369.1, forward strand.
CCACTCTCGGACTACTTTCTCTTACAGATACCTTTCATATTAATAAAGATGCATAAAAGAAAGGAATTAAACAACATGCACATCAATAACCAACAAGCATGCATACTCTAAACATACCAAATTCAACAATAAATAAAATACACAACGGAAATAATTCATACACAAGTAAATAATACCATAACAGAGAACACTTATCTTTTATAGAAGAGAACCACCGACTGGCTTCAGACCAAGGACGTTCCACCCAACCGTAGACATTGTTCTTCCAAGTCTCAACAACAATGTGACCCCCAAGCCAAGGCTATGCATCCACAAGGATGGTTCCAGAGTGTTACTTGGCTTCCCAAACCAATCAGTACTCAAGCTCTCACGTGCTTCCCAGTACCCATAACAATCCAAGTACCCAACTCTCTTCTACCCATCCTACACAACCCAAGAGAATGGACCCCCACCCTTCTTTGCCATGCAGTCCCTCAGACATTCCTTCTCCTTCCAAGGCTTCAGTGTAGCTGGTCTAGAATCTCCATGTTGGGACTCTCAGGACTTGCAACTACGAGCAAAGATGGACACATGCCAAGCATCTCAGACATGCAGGCCTCAAATCATGGCTGGACTACACCAACGATCTCTACACCCAACAATGCCATGGCTTCTCTTCAACAGTTTGTCTTCCTTTCCCAAGCCAAGACACAGATGAGGAAAGATGAGTGGGTGAAAAAAATGAATGGAGTGAGTTCAACACGAGAGGTGTGAAACAATGAACAATCGAGTGAATGAATGCATGAGGGAAGAGTGAAGCGACCAACAACAAAACGAGGGTGTGAAACGAGAGTGAGAGAGAATGAACCCCCCAACAGTCCAGGGACGAGATTATGTAATTCATGGGGATCAACAACCTCTTGGCCTCCCCCCAAGAATATCATGTAACTGTTATTCTCCATTAAGAAAAATGGAGAATAAAATATAAAATAAAGTTGTTATCCCCTCAATCCCCCTCTCTTGTGGAATCATAGCTCCCTATAACTCTAGTCCTTTTCCGTCTAGCAGCCAACGATGTATTTATTATTAATAATAATCAAAACATTACATTTCTTGGGGACACTAGCCTTTTAATAATTGTTTGGGCACTCTGGCCTCTCAGCAGTGTAACAATACACTATTTAATATGGGGGCTCAAAACCCAGGGTGTTACATCCCCTCCACCTTATTTTGGTACTTTCCTCAATGCATATACAAACATGAATCAAAATTCCAAAATTTATTCAAAAAGTTGTGGGTACTATGCACGCATGGCATCTTCATGCTCCTAGGTAGCTTCTTCAGGACCGTAGCAGGTCCACTAGACTTTTACCAGCTCTATAACTTGATTCCGGAGCATTTTGACTTTTTTGTCCAATATTCACACTGGTTGGACCTGAAAGTCTCCCTCTGTCTCTACCTAAATCATATGCCAATCAATAACATGGTTAGGTGTTGGAAAACTGAGAGGGGGGGTGAATCAGTGGTTACTATGATTAAACGATTATGCCCATTTTAAACTCTTTACATAACACTCAATGATGATCACAATGATGCAGGGAAGTAAGAAATAGAATATTAAACATCAATCACACACATGAAATATATAGAGACAGATATTTCCTGAGGAAACCCATAAAGAGAAAAACCTCTTATTCTTGATATGATAAGTAATCTTTATTTTCTTTACATTATCAATCTTATGAGCTCCAACTCCTCTTGAGGCTACAACCTCTATTTTACAAGCAGCAACTTGTTGAGAGCACCAACTCTCTAGTTTCTCTAGCACCCACTAGAAGGAAGCACCAACTCCATGAGTGTTCCAGCACCAACTGGATGGAAGCACCAACTTCATGTCGCACAGGCACCAACCTGTATAACAGAGAAAAATAGTTCTCCCTTGCACCAACTTGCCACCCTGGTTTTTCTGGCCGCAACCAGATGGAAGCTATAACTCCCTATATTCAAGCACCCACTTGAAACTCTGAGGACACCAGTCCTCCCTAGCACCTCCCTACCACCCTGAAATATAAATATTTGCTTTTTATATCTTTATCACAATGATACAACGTTTATCTATGGCTTACCAATCTCATCATTGTTCTACTATGCTTCTTTGCTCTCCTGCATCAACGTCTCTCTTCTCGCATGAATTAGTCTCAACAGTAGCCACCACCCCTTCTCTGTTCTGTGTTTTCTATTTACTTTTGTGCACCTTCTACATCCTACATGTGCAATACCTCTGCATGCTCTTCACAACGTCATTTTTCTTCCCTTCAGGTTGTTCACTACATCTCTTCCTTGCTCCTGCATTGCTCGACAGCAGAATTAATTCACTTCTCTGTTCTTCATGCTTTTCTCATGTCAAGTCATCTCCTGATCATCATGGCAACTCTTCATCTTCTCTAGCGGTTTTGTTTCCTGTGAGTTCATCATCAGTGGTCATTATGCTAATGTTCCTTAGCTTCTCTGGCAGTCGAGACTCTTCATCTTCTCTGTCAGTTATAGCCAGTCAACTATGGCTTCTTAGGCTTCTAAGCCCCTTTCCTTCGCGTGACCACCGACGGTGACCAAGTACTTATTCAACAAAGTGCTTACCGATTTTTGTCTAGTGAGCATTGGCTCCATTTCATGATATGACCTTGGGCTATGAGCTTCATGTGACCAAGTGATTGCGAGCGCATCCAAAGGTGGTTTAAACCAAACTGCTTTTCGCCCCATAATTCACCATGAGCCTCCACGCGTCCTTTCTCCAAAACCATGGTTTCAATTGCGGCCCACTCATGAAAAAATAAGGCTCGAGCATGTTCTAGCCCCGCAATGGAGCATGATCGTCGATCTCACGATATTGACGGTGCTCTTGAACGAATGGCTCAGATCTGTCCTCTCAGGTCTGTGGACCAGATCTCTCCTTCCTTCATCAACGTCTGAGGTTTCCTTCGTGAAACGAGCTCCAGGAGATTCAACTCTCAAATCTTGTTGTTGTTGACTAGATATCTTCTGGAATGGAAGATCTACTGACATATGTTCTCTTCAATTGATGGCTCTACCTTCTTTCCTTTGTCCACGCACAATCCTTGCTCTCAGCGATCATTTGACACATATCCCTCCAAACCAACGAACGAGATCGATTTCACGATAAGGGCTCTGGGTGTTTCAATTCTCAAGTTCTCGTTTGCTCCCGGAGCATTTCACCCAAAGTCCACAATTCAACGACGCTTGTCCCTCTCAGATCAACAGTCGAGATCTCCTTTGTGTCTCCGGACTTCGAAGATTTCAATTCTCAAACTCTCGTTCATCCTTTCTTTTCTTTTTCCTGGAGTTGACAATCTATTGACGCCTGTCCTCTTTAATCCAATGGCTATCCTCCGCTCTGGGAATTTGGCCTTCGGCAATCTCAAACCTTTCTCCTTCACGTTTTCCCGGAGAAGTTTCACCCGAAGTTCACGATCCGTTGATATGTATCCTGCTACACGATAAACAATCGAGAATACATACGAAGTGATCTTCAAATCGGATGACTCGTATCCACTTTGGGTCTTCGGCATTCGGGACTTCGAGTCTTTGGTCGAGTACTGGTGGTAAAACTCCCAAAGAAAAACTCTCGGAGTGACGTAACTCTTGCGTCACTCGATGACATGTCACGAACCGAGCATTTGTCATGTGTCACTTGGATTTGTGATTTCCATGTACCTGAAATGATGAATCAACCTGACACTTGTCATTGTCTGATTGCGCCATGTGTCCTTGTTGACATAGTCTGCCACCTGTCCTTGTTGACGTGGTATGCCACATTTCCTTGAGGATGAGATTTGCTGATGTAATCTGATGACATAGATTTCCCTGATCTAATGGTCATTGTCTGATCTCCATATCCGACGATTGACGGAACTTCGCATTCCAGGGATTTCAAATCTCAAACTTTCCAGAGTGTAACCTCATCACATCTTTATATCTGAAGTGATTGTTGTTCATTCGATCATGAACTAAGATCGATGGCTCGATCTTTCTGCGATGCGGATTTGTTGGCTTATCCCGTCCTTCCACTTCAAACTGATCTGACGACTGTCGTTTACTCCGGCTCTTCGGCTCTATGAACTTCGGGTTTTTCAAGTCTCAAACTAAAAAATCCTCGAAGTGATTTTCTTCGGAGTTGAGGATCATGTGCCACCTGTTAGTCTTGATGATGGACGGTCCCTGTTTACTTCGGGACTTCGGGACTTTGACAAGTCCACTCTCCTACGCTTATCAAAGGCTTAACCTTCTTGTATTTATTTCTGGATCCAACGACTGTTGATCCTTGACTCGCAGATCCAACGTATCGGATCTATACGTCTCCTCCATGCTCCCTCTGGTCACTGGATGCTGATCTAACGGTCATTGGGTATTCGGGATTGGTTATGCTTCTTCACCTAAGCTTACCTTTGATCCTTCTATGAGCCACAACCTTTGATCCTTCTAAGAGCCTTGATGTATGGGATCTCGTCTGCGCATCTTAGAACGCTATCTCTCCTGAGCATTGATCTTTGCATATTGTTTGCTTCTTCACCTGAGCTTATGTTGTTCCTGTTTTTCCATCGATGCACACTCTGATATTTCCATCAAGGACAAGCACACGTTGCCTATAAACATGCCAACAATCTCCCCCTTTGGCATTGATGGCAACCCTAAAGGACTGCACTGTTCTACTTAAATCTCCAACTGTAGCATCCAAAACACACCTTTTCACCCCCTTTGACATCAATGTCAAATAAAACATGCTCCCTTTGAGTTGTTGCAGTACTTGTCGGAGGTATCAGATATTCAACCAATAAATACTCCCCCTGACAGGATGGACCCTCTTAGGTTGATAATGGGTTCACGCCCAACTTCTCGTGTAGATATTCAAACTGAGATTTTGCAAACGATTTAGTGAAGATATCAGCAATATGATCTTTGGAAGGAATATAATGCAAAGAAACAACAATGTTGGTCACCTGTTCCCTTAAGAAGTGATACTTAATGGGTATATGCTTGGTCTTGGAGTGAAACACATGGTTCTTTGACAGACTAATTGCACTGGTATTATCACAATGAATTGGGATCAATGCAGTACATTTTACCTCTAAGTCAGCAAGTGTCTGAATCATCCACAATAATTGGGTACATCATGTGGCAGCTGCAATGTATTCATCTTCTGTAGTTGATAAGGAAATGGAACCTTGCTTCTTGCTCAACCATGATACAAGGGAATCTCCTAAGAAGAATGCACCTCCACTCATGCTTTTCCTTTCATCCACACAGTTAGCCCAATCAACATCTGAATAGACTGATAGTTGAAAATTTTGATTCCTAGGATACCATAGGCCATAATCCATTGTACCTTTCAATTACTTGAATATTCTTTTGACAACTAACAAATGAATTTGTTTAGGTGCGACCTAATACCTTCCTACCATTCCAACAGAATGCATTATGTCTGGACAGGATGTTGTGATGTACAGTAGGCTGCCTATCATAGACCTATATGAACTCCGATCAACATCAGGTGAATCATCATCCTTGATTAACTTACATCTAGTGACCATAGGTGTGCTCATAGGTTTAGAATCTTCCATTTGAAACCTTTTCAATATTTCTCATAGATATTTTTCTTGAGAAATAAATATTCCTTCAGACCTCTGAGTAATTTGTAGGCCAAGAAAAAATGACAGTTCCCCTATCATAGACATTTCAAATTCAGAATGCATGGCAGAAGCAAACCATTTTACCAATGAAGCATTATTACTACCGAAGATGATGTCATCTACATACACCAACACAATGAGCAGATCATTACCTTTTGTTTTGATATATAGATTTTTGTCAATTATTCCTCTCTTGAACCCTTTGTCTTGTAGATACGTATCCAGTCTATGATACCAGGCACGAGGAGCTTGTTTCAACCCATATAAGGCTTTCTTCAGCTTGCAGACAAAGTCAGGGTTATCTGACAGTTGTAAACCCTCTAGTTGTTCCATATAGACTTCTTCTTTTAGATCTCCATTTAGAAAAGTTGACTTGACATCCATTTGATAGACTTTAAACTGTTTATGAAAAGCGTAGGCAAGAAAAATTCTAATAGCTTCTAATCTTGCTAAAGGCACAAATGTTTCATCAAAGTCAAGTCCTTCTATTTGAGCATATCCTTTGCAGACCAATCTAACCTTATTTCTTACAATATTTTCTTGCTCATTCATCTTATTTTTGTAGACCCATTTGGATCCTATTATATTTTTTTTTGCTGGCCTAGGAACGAGTTCCCAAGTGTCATTCTTTTCAATCTGGTCCAGTTCTTCATTCATTGATTTTAACCAATTTACATCTTCACTGGATTCATTGAAGTTATTGGGTTCCACTATGGATATGAAGGCCATATGTGATTGCTCAGAGTCTTTGATTATCCTTCTCCTAGTTTGTACACCTTTGTCTTTCTCACCAATTATATGACTTTCAGGATGATTCTTTTGAGTAATTCTAGAGGAAGGATTTGGTGTTGATTGTTGTCCTGACTCTTCTTGTCTAGGTGTCTCTTCTCCATCTGATTCTTGGACCTGTTCATCTTTAGTTTCAGCTATGTCCTCTGTAGTAGGCTCAATATTGCTCACCTCTCTTTCTGGGACTCCTTCATCAACCTTTAAATTAATGCAATCAACTCATTTATGCAATATTTTATTAAAGCATCTATATCCTTTACTATTGGTAGCATATCCTAAGAAGATGCCTTCATCAGCCTTGTCATCATACTTTCCAAGGTTTTCATTATTATTCTTCATGTAGAACTTACTCCCAAAGACTTGGAAGTGTTTGATTGAAGCAGGTCTTCCATACCATAGTTCATAAGGTGTCTTGTCACTATGTGGTATGAGGTGGGCCTTGTTAAGAATATGGATTGATGTGTGTATTGCTTCTACCTAGTAATTTTGACCAGTGTTCTTCTCATTCATCATTGACCTGGCCATTTGCTGAACTGTTATGTTTTGCCTCTCAACTACTCCATTTTGTTGTGGAGTTCCTGGGATTGTGTATTCCCTCTTGATCCCATGTTTATCAAGGAATTCCTTGAAATCACTTGACATAATTCTCCTCCTCTATCTGATCTTACCACCTTTAACCTCTTGCCTATTTGAATCTCAGTTAAAGCCTTAAATATTTTAAATTTCTCAAATGCTTCAGCTTTTTCTTTGAGAAAAGCAACCCAAGTAAGTTTGGAGTAATCATCAATTATCAGCATAAAGTAGTTTTCCTTCCTTGTGCCTTCCTGTCTTGATGGTCCACATAAATCCATATGAACTAATTGGAGTCGTTTCTCTATTGAAGTAGAGCTCTTGTATTTAAATCGTGTCCTGGTTAGCTTTCCTACTTGGCAGGGTTTACACATAGAGTCTTGTGGCTTTGATATTTTTGGAAGATCTTTTACTGCCTCAAGATTTTTGAGCTTGATTAAGTGGTAAAAGTTTAGATTTTCAAGTCTCCTATGCCATAACCATCTTTCATCATGTTTTCTTAGATGACACTCTTCTTTAACTTCTTTCAACACATATACATTGTTTTTTGTCCTTATGCCTTTAGCCACCACTTGTCCTGAGTTTACAGAATTTATCTTACAATCCTTGGAAGTGAACACCACTTCACATCCCTTGTCACACATTTGACTTACACTGAGCAAATTATGTTTCAGCCCATCTACAAGCAGAACATATTGGGCTTTTCCTTTACCGTTACTCAAACTCACCATCCCTTTACCCTGGATTTTACCTAGTTCATCATTTCCAAAGGTTACATTTCTTTTTTTGCTTTTACTTATAGACAAAAACTTATCCTTGTCTCCAGTCATGTGCTTGGAACATCCACTATCTATATACCATGGGTCTTTTTGTTTTAGAGTTGAAAGTACTAGACTACATTTTTCACTGTCTTTATTTTTCCATGTGCTGACATTTCTAGCTAAAGGATTTATCCTTGGATCTGCCTTGTACTTCTTCAAATGGGAGTTTGCAGCTTTGTGGCTGAAGTTATGACAGTTATAACATTCAATATCATTATTCAGTAAGTCAAAGTGATTGGTGCTACGTTGTCTATTCATTGGTTGCTTGGTTCTATGTTGTAAAGATTGTCTATTTCTTGACCTCCTCAGTTGCATGTCTCTAAACTTAATTTGGCAGTTTACAATCTTATGACCAAAATAAGAACAGTAAAAACAGTAGCCATGAAAGAAATTTGGGTACCTGAAGGATGGCCTTCTTCTTGGCATTTGTTGCTCCATCTTTTGATCTCTTTGTTTACGATCAGGGATCATCTTGTCTTTATTATCTTTAGGTGACAGAGTACTCTCATGGACTGATTGTATGCTGACTTGGAACTTGATCATCTTTACTGGCTCTTTGCTTTCTGGCTCTTTGCTGCTTGAACCATTTACATAACCTAAACCAGTCTTCAACAACGAAGATATTTGTTTGCTCATAATGTAATTTAGTTATGTTGTGGCTTTAATGCTTGGAAGGTTTTGAAGATACAGTGTTTTAAACTTCTCCATCTCTTTTCTGGTTTTTACTACCTCTTCTTCCAAGGCTTCACATCTTGCCTTCTTTTCTGATAAACGTTGTTTCAGAATGTCCTCTATTTTCTTTGCCTCTTCTAATTCTACTTTTATCAAGGAAAATGCTTCATTAGGTTCTTTATTGTCTTCCTCAAACTGTATCAGCAATTGTTTTTGTTTTTTCTTCTTAGATTTGAGTCTAGCAATTTCTTCTAAAGCATTGATCAGTTCTCCTTCCAGGTCAACCATAGCTTCTTCATCGTCAACATTACTTCATGTGCTTTTATTATCATATTCCTCTTGTTCCATAAGCATAAAGTCATTAACCTTATCTTCACATGAGGAGTCACTATCTGTGTCTTCTGAAGAGTCATCATTGTTTACACATAAACTTTTCTTTTTACCAAATATCTTGGGTTTGAACTTCTTTTCACCTTCAAAATTCTGATCCTGCTTCTTGTGTGGACACTTAGATGCAAAGTGACCTATCTTTCCACAATTAAAACATTTGAAGGGCAATTTTCCTTGGTACTTGCCTGATCCTTTCTTTATTCTTCTCACAATTTTTTCTTCAATTTCATCAGGCTCGGAATCTCCATTCTTATCAGCTTCAAATGATGCTTCTCTAGAGGTGGATTTATCTTTACCTATCCTCATTTCATATGCAATCAACGTTCCTAGAAGTTGATCAAAAGGCAAAGTTTTTAGATCATTAATTTCTTCTATAGCATAGACCTTTGGGTTGAACCTATCTGGCAAATATCTTAAAATCTTTTGGATGAAAAATACGTCTTCAAACTTCTCACCAAGACTCTTCATGGAATTCACTAGTTCCTCAACTCTCAGAAAGTACTTCCCAATAGTTTCATCCTCTTTCATCTTTAGTTGTTCAAACTATAATATGTAGGTTTGAATCTTGGTATACTTTACCCTCTCATTACCTTCATAACTGCTAATGAGTTTGTCCTACATTTCTTTGGCACTTTCTAAGTGCATAACTTTTACAAATTCTTCTTCTGCAAACCCACTTAGAATAGCATTCATAGCCTTAGCGTTGAAGTTGAATTCTAGCTTGTCATCCTTATTAGCTAGTACAACTGGCTTTACATAACCAATATCTACCACATCCCAGACATCTGCACCTAAAGCCATTATGTAGGTTCTCATCCTAACTTTCCAGAAGGCAAAGTTTGTTCCATTGAATAGAGGGGCCTTATTGGTTGAATTTCCTTCATGGCTTGACATGT
>SNQJ01S0019369.1:57551-73591 GCA_010110895.2 Picea sitchensis
TTTCTTTGGCAGTTTCTCAATGCATAACTTTTACGAATTCTGCTTCTGCAAGCCCACTCAAGATAGCACTCATAGCCTTGGAGTTGAAGCTAAATTCTAGTTTGTCATCCTTATTAGCTAGCACAACTGGCTCTACATAACCAATATCTACCACATCCCAGACATCTGCACCTAAAGCCATTATGTAGGTTCTCATCCTAACTTTCCAGAAGGCAAAGTTTGTTCCATTGAATAGAGGGGCCTTATTGGTTGAATTTCCTTCATGGCTTGACATGTTTAAGCTTACTGATCTACCTTTAAATAAAAGGAACATGCTATGATACCAATTGTTGGACAACTGAGAGGGGGGTGAATCAATTGTTACTGTGCTTAAACAATTATGTCCATTTTAAACTCTTTACACAACACTCAATGATGCTCACAATGATGCAGGGAAGTAAGCAATAGAATATTAAACATCAATAACACACATGAAATATATAGAGACATATATTTCCTGAGGAAACCCATAAAGGGAAAAACCTCTTATTCTTGATATGATAAGTAATATTTATTTTCTTTACATTATCAATCTTATGAGCTCCAACTCCTCTTGAGGCTACAACCTCTGTTTTACAAGCAACAACTTGCTGAGAGCACCAACTCTCTAGTTTCTCTAGCACCCACTAGAAGGAAGCACCAACTCCTTGAGTGTTCCAGCACCAACTGGATGGAAGCACCAACTTCCTGTCACACAAGCACCGACCTGTATAACAGAGAACAATAGTTCTCCTTTGCACCACCCTGCCACCCTGGTTTTTCTGGCTGCAACCAGATGGAATCTACAACTCCTTGTATTCAAGCACCCACTTGAAACTTTGAGGACACCAGTCCTCCCTAACACCTCCCTACCACCCTGAAATATAAATATTTTCTTTTTATAACTTTATCATAGTGATACAACATTTATATATGGCTTACCAGTCTCATCATTGTTCTGTTATGCTGCTCTTCTCTCCTGCATCAACGTCTCTCTTCTCGCATGAATCACTCTCAACAGCAACCACCACCCCTCTTATGTTCTACTTTTTCTAATTACTCTCTGTGCACCTTCTGCATCCTACATGCACAATACCTCTACATTCTCTTCACAGTGTCACTGTTCTGCCCTTCAGGTTGTTCACTACATCTCTTCCTTGCTCCTGCATTGCTCGACATCAAAATTACTTCACTTCTATGTTCTGCATGCTTTTATCACATTGAGTCATCTCTTGATCATCATGGCAACTCTTCATCTTCTATGGCGGTTCTATTCCTTGTGAGTTCATCATCAATGGTCGTTATGTTGAGGTTCCTTAGCTTCTCTGGCAGTTGAGACTCTTTGTATTCTCTGTCAGTTACAGCCAGTCAACTATGGCTTCTTAGGCTTCTAAGCCCCTTCCTTCGCGTGACCACCGGCGGTGACCAAGCGCTTATTCAACACGGCACTTCCCAATTTCTGTCTAGTGAGCACTGGCTCCATTTCACGATATGACCTTGGGCTATGAGCTTCATGTGACCAAGCGATTGTAGGCGCGTCCAAAGGTGGTTTAAACCAAATTGTTTTTCGCCCCACAATTCACCACGAGCCTCCACGCGTCTTTTCTCCAAAACCATGGTTTCAATTACGGCCCGCTCATGAAAAATTAAGGCTCGAGCATGTTCTAGACCAGCAATGGAGCATGACCGTCGATCTGATGATCTTTACGGTGCTCTTGAATGAACGGTTCAGATCTGTCCTCTCAAGTCTATGGACTAGATCTCTCCTTCCTTCATCAATGGTTGAGGTTTCCTTGGTGATCCGGGCTCCGGGAGATTCAAATCTCAAACCCTATTGCTACTGACTGGATATCTTTCGGAATGGAAGATCTACTGAAATTTGTCCTCTTCAATTGACGGCTCTACCTTCTTTCCTTTGTCCATGCCCAATCCTTGGTCTCAATGATCAGATGACACGTATCCCTCCAAATCAACGGATGAGATCGATTTTGCGATCCGCGCTCCGGGTGTTTCAATTCTCAAGTTCTCATTTTCTCTCGGAGCATTTCACCCAGAGTCCATGATCCAACGATGCATGTCCCTCTTGGATCAATGGTCGATATCTCCTTCATGTCTCCGGACTTTGGAGATTTCAATTCTCAAACTCCCGTTCATCCTTCCTTTTCTTTTCCCAGAGTTGACAATATACTGACGCGTGTCCTCTTTAATCCAATGGCTATCCTTTGCTCTGGGACTTCGGCCTTCAGAAATGTCAAACCTTTCTCCTTTGCATTTTCCCAGAGAAGTTTCGCCCGAAGTTCACGATCCATTGATACGTATCCTGCTACACGATAAACGATCGAGAATACATCCGAAGTGATCTTCAGATCAGACGACTTGTATCCACTTCGGGTCTTCGACATTCAGGACTTCAGGTCTTTGGTCGAGTACTGGTGGTAAAACTCCCGAAGCAAAACTCCCGGAGTGACATAACTCTTGCGTCACTCGATGATGTGTCACGAGCCGAGCATCTGCCACGTGTCACTCGGATTTGTGATTTCCACGTACCTGAAATGTCGAATAAACTTGACACTTGTCATTGTCTGATTACGCCATGTGTCCTTGCTGACGTGGTCTGCCACATGTCCTTGAGGACAAGATTTTCTTATGTAATCTGATGACATAGATTTCCTTGATCTAACGGTCATTGTCTGATCTCTAGATCCGACGGTTGACGGAACTTAGCATTCTGGGGATTTCAAATCTCAAACTTTCTGGAGTGTAACCTCCTCGCATCTTTATATCTGAATTGACTGTTGTTCGTTCGATCATGAACTAAGATCGACGTCTCGATCTTTCTGCGATGTGGCTTTTTTGTCTTATCATGTCCTTCCACTTCAAACTGATCTGACGATTGTCGTTTACTCCGGCTCTCTGGACTTCGGGTTTTTCAAGTCTCAAACTGAAAAATCCTCGAAGTGATTTGCTCCGGAGTTGAGGATCGTGTTCCACCTGTCAGTATTGACGATGGACGGTCCATGTTTACTTCAGGACTTTGGGGCTTTGACAAGTCAGCTCTCCTACGCTCATCAAAGGCTTAACCTTCTTGCATTTATTTCTGGATCCAACAACTGTTGATCCTCAGCGCTCATATCCAATGGATCAGATCTATATGTCTCCTCTGCGCTCCCTTTGGTCAATGGACGTTGATCTAACGGTCATTGGGTATTTGGTATTGGTGATGCTTCTTCACTTGAGATTACCTTTGATCCTTCTGCGAGCCTTGATGTATGGGATCTTGTCTGCACATCTCATAACGCTATCTCTCCTGAGCTTTGATCTCTGCATATTGTTTGCTTCTTCACTTGATCTTACATTGTTCCTATTTTTCCATCGATGCACACTCTGATCTTGCCATCAATGACAAGCACACACTGCCTATAAACATGCCAACATTAGGATCATGTACACATTTATTTAGCAAAGAGACATGAAATACATTATGCACATTCATGGAAATAGGCAATGCAAACTTGTATGCAATTGCCCCTATTCTGTCTAATATCTCAAATGGACCACAAAATTTGGTTGTCGGCTTTTTACAAATACCCAACTTCAAAGAGATCTTCTTGGGATTTACTTTCAAAAGAACATTCTGCCCCACTTTAAATTCTTATCTACATAAAAATTTTGTCTATCCTGAGCTGCCTTTAAATTTTGCTTAATCTTAACCATCTGATCTTCCATATCCTTGAGCAACTCTTGCCCAAATACCACTCTATCTGCTGGGTTGTCCCAACTTACTGGAGTACTGCATTTCCTACCATACAAGGCTTCAAATGGGCTAATCTTCAAGGAATCTTGATACCCATTATTATAGGAAAACTCAACCAAGTGCAAGTAATCTTCCCACTTAGATGGCTTTTCCATCACATATATTCTCAACATGTCTTCAATTACTTGGTTGACCCTCTCTGTATACCCATCTGACTGTGGATGGTATGTTGTGTTAAAGTTCATATTTGTACCAAATCCTTTAAATAATCCCTTCCATAAATTCGAAGTAAACTTCGTGTCTCTATCTTAGACAATTGTCCTAGGTATCCCATTCAACCTAGCAATTTCCTTCATGTAAATTTATGCAATATTAGTTTCTATATGAATTGTTTTCACAAGAACAAAATGAGCATCCTTTGTCAATTTATCAACCACTACCATGATTGAATCGTGTTGCCTCATTGTCTTGGGAAATTTAGTTATAAAGTCAATGGTTATCACTTCCCATTTCTTTTCTGGAATTGGTAATGGTTTTAGCAAAATCGTTGGGTGTCTATGCTCAACCTTCACTCTTTGACATTCCATACATCTGGTGATGTAATCAACAACATCCTTCTTCATCCCTGTCCAAAAGAATTGGCTTCTTACTGTTGTAATTGTTTTATGGTAACCGAGATGTCCAAGATATGATACATTATGCATTTCTTTTAATATCAACTTCCTAAGTTCTCCAGAACTAGGAACACAAATTCTATTTTTATGCATAAGTAATCCATCTTCCTTTATCTCATACTCTTTCATTTTCTGTTGTACATCCTCTTGCCCCAAGTTTTCCTTTTCCTGTAGGTAATGCTGATCTGTAACAACAACAACTAAAATTATGCTCTTCAAATCCGACTGATGCATATTGACAGTTGTAGCATGCATGAGATGTACTCTTCTACTAAGTGCATCGACAACTTTATTTTCCTTTCCTTTGATATGCTTGATATCAAGGTCATATTCACTTAAAAATTCCAGCCATCTTGTTTGCCTGGCTTTCAAAGTTGGTTGTTAAAAAAGATACTTCAAAGCATTGTGGTCTATTCTTAATTCAAATCTCTTTCCCATGAGATAATGCCTCCACATATTGAATGCGTGATCAATGGCAGCTAGCTCCAAGTCATGTGTGGCATAGTTCCTCTCATGTTCCTTAATCTTTTTGGACTCATAACCAATGACATGTCCATTTTGAGTGAGGACTCCACCAAGTCCTTCCTTGCATGCATCTGTGCATACCACACAATTTTCATTTGGGTCGGCAATCTTTAACACAGGTGCACTAGTGAGTAACTCCTTCAACAAGTTAAAGTTCTCTTCACATTCATATGTCCATTCGAATTTCATTCCCTTCTTTTGCAAATAAGTGATGGGATGAGAAATCTTAGAGAACTTGGCTATAAACCTTCTGTAGTAACCAGCTAACCCCATAAAATATCCGACTTCTGAAACATTACTGGGCGTTGGCCATCCTCTAATGGCTTCAATCTTTTCTGGGTCCATTGCTATACCCTATTCCGAAATAGTGTGCCCCAAGTAATGGATTAGTTCTTGATAAAAATAACACTTACTCGGCTTGGAATACAACTGATGTTCCCTCAACACTTGCAATACCAATCTTAGGTAATGTTCATGCTCTTCCTCTAACTTAGAATAGACAAGTATGTCGTCCAGGAATACTATGACAAACGTATCCAAGTAGTCTCTGAATATGCCATTCATTAAGCACATAAAGGCAGCTGGTGCATTGGTCAGTCCAAATGGCACCACTACAAATTCATAATGCCCATACTTGGTTCCGAAGGTTGTCTTATGGATGTCTTCTTCCTTGATTCTTACCTAATGATATCCCGATCTCAAGTCTATCTTTGGAAATATCTTTGCTCCTCTTAGTTGATCAAAGAGGTCACCAATTTTGGGTAAAGGATACATGTTCTTTATAGTAGACTTATTCAGTTTTCAAAAGTCAATACACAGCCTCAAGGTCCCATCCTTATTTTTGACAAAGAGTATTGGTGCTGCCCAAGGTGAAAACCTTGGGCGCATGTACCCTTTCTTCAACAATTCCTCCAACTACATTTGTAATTATTTTAACTCTAATGTGCTCATTCTGTAAGGTGTTTTTGACACCGGGGCAGCTCCTGGAACTAAATCAATAGAGAAATCTATTTCCCTTTTTGGTGGAAACCTTGGTATTTCCTGGAATACATCCTCGAATTCTTGCAGTAACGTAAAATATTAAAGGCTTGGCCCCTTTGTCTTTTCTGGCTCCTCCACATGGGATGCATACAAATGACACCCTTTTCTAAAACATCTCTTCAACTATAAGGCTGAAATATCCCTTATAGAGATGAGTCTTGGTACACCTTTCATAGTGCTTTGTTTTCCATCTCCGTCAAGACATGTAAATGTCTTTCTATGCCAATCTAGGACAACATGATGGTTGTCCAACCAATCCATTCCAATTATAATATCGTAAGATCCCAATGGTATGATATCCAAATCAGAACTGGTATTCACACCATTAATACTTATGGAGCAACTTATGACCACATCATGGATTCTCCTTTTGGTTCCCATGGCTAGATGAACCAAACTTGATTTCGTCTCTGCATTACCAACTCTCATATTATGGTCCACATCACCCTAGGTGACATCAACATGCCACATCACTTTTGTATTCTATGACTTCAGAATTTCGAGCTTCGACGAACCTTGCACCTGCACACCTCTATTCTCCCAACATCGAATTTTTGAATACTCGGAGGATGCACTGATCGACGGTCCTCATTCATTGTTTATATCTATGGTCAATAGGAGATATGAGACTCCGCGCTTCGAGAGTTCTAGATTTTCCACACTCTCAATCCATCTAGAGTGCCAAGTCTCTGGATTGCAAGATTTGTTGCCATGTATCCTCTATAATCAATGGCTGAGATGGAATCTGGACTTCGAGATTCCTAGACCCCAACTTCTTATACCTTAAATCCTCCCAAGTGCCAAGCCTCCAGACTATGGGATCTATTGCCACATGTCCTCTCCTGATTAATGATGAGGATTTACTTCGCTCTTCGGAGATTCGGGAGGTTTCACCTTAATTTCACTTCATTCCTTCCGAACGTCGAATTGGTGAACTCCCAGATTCTTCATCAGCAACTAAGCACCAAGGAGTGCTACATGGCAGAACATAAGGAACAAACACATGGCCCTATATGACGGGTGACACATGTCATATACTAATTGGCACAAACGATCTTTGAAAAATATGAAACACGGTGACACATGGCAAGCATCAAGTGTGTCCACGTCACCCTAGGTGACGTCATCAGGCCACATCACTCCAGTGCCTCATGACTTCAGGACTTCGAAACTTCGGGAGACTTCTCCACACTACACCTCAAATCCCCCAAACGTCGAATTCCCAAATAGGCTAATTTGCAGACACGTGTCCCCAAACATGGACGGTCCAGATTTACTCCGAAGTTTGGGACTTCAAGAGACTTTCTTCCTGATAGATTAAGGGATCGCTTCTCCCGTAGTGTTGAATATATGAACTGTTGTGAGATCAACAGCTCACATTTATTGGCACGCAGATCAAATGACTGGAGTCTAATCTTCTCCACTTTGCTTCACCTCCTGATCTACGCTTGATCTGATGGTCTAGACCTATCCTTGGACAAATCCAATGGTTCAATACTCCTCCCAGTGATCTATGGCATAGATTCACTCTAGGAATTCGGAGCTTCAGGTCTTCAGGCTTCTTTAATGACAAGGAACTTGAAACTTCTGAAGCAGTGAAGTCCAAAGGACTTGAGGGTTTAACCTCCGCACTCTTTTCTAGGATCTGACAGTGGTGAAGAATTTATATCCTTCCCGAATAGATCCTACGACCATCATAGTTTCCTAAACCTCTACACCTCCTAAGCTTTCAAACATTTTTAAGGTGCGCTCTCAACGCCTTCTTGCACTCTGCAACTCAATTTCTCTGTGAAATTTTTTCTTCAATCTCGGTTTACATGACCCATCCAATCTTAGTATTGGAATTGTGCTCTGATACCAAATTGTAACGAACCTAGCCACCCACAGGTCGGGCTATGCTACTTTAATCCCGCTCTCAGACTACTTTCTCTTACAGATACCTTTCATATTAATAAAGATGCATAAAATAAAGGAACTAAACGACATGCACAACAATAACCAACAATCATGCATACTCTAAACATATTGAATTCAATGATAAACAAAATACACAGTGGAAATAATTCATACACAGGTAAATAATACCATAACAGAGAGCACTTGTCTTTTATAGAAGAGAACCACTGACTGGTTCTAGACCAAGGACGTTCCACCCAACCGTAGACATTGTTGTTCCAAGTCTCAACAACAATGTCACCCCCAAGCCAGGGCTATGAATCCACAAGGATGGTTCTAGAGTGTTACTTGGCTTCCCAAACCAGTCAACACTCAAGCTCTCACAGGCTTCCCAACACCCAAAGCAATCCAAGTACCCAACTCTCTTCTACCCAGCCTACATAACCCAAGAGAATGGAACCCCACCCTTCTCTACCACACCGTCCCTCAGGTAGTCCTCCTCCTTCCAGGGCTTCAGTGCAGTTGGTCTAGAATCACCATGTTGGGACTCTCAAGACTCACAATGGTGAGAAAAGTTGGACACATGCCAATCATCTCAGACATGCAGGCCTCAAATCATGGCTGGAATACACCAATGATCTCTACAACCAACAATGCCACGACTACTCTTAAAAAATTTGTCTTCCTTTCCCAATCCAAGACATGAACGAGGAAAGATGAGTGGGTGACAGAAATGAATGGAGTGAAGTCTCCACAAGAGGTGTGAAATAATTAAAAATGGGGTGAATAAATGCATGAGGGAAGAATGAAGCGACTAGCAGAAGAACGAGGATGAGAAATGAGAGTGAGAGAGAATGAACCCCCCCAACAGGCTAGGGACAATTTTATGTAATTCATGGGGATCAAGAACCTCTTGGAATTCCCCCAAGAAGATCATGTAATTGTTATTATCCATTAAGAAAAATGGAGAATAAAATATAAAATAAAATGCTTAGCCCCTTAGGCCCCCTCTCTTGTGGAATCATATCCCCCTATAACTCTAGTTCTTGTTCGTCTAGTAGCCAGCGATGCATTTGTTATTAATAATGATCAAAACATTACATTTGTTGGGCACATTGGCATTTTAATAATTGTTTGGGCACTCTGGCCTCTCAACAGTGTAACAATACATTATTTAATATGGGGTCTCAAAACCGAGGGTGTTACAGAAGGTGAGGCCATCAGAGTGACCAAGTGAAAGGTTACAAAAGGGGTTTTGATGGGGAATATTTCAAGTCAATGCGATTCATTGATCTATTGGAAGGTGAGACAATGAAATATTGATCGTTGATGTCAAGTGTAAGAGATGTAAGTATATTGAAATATAGATGGTTGGAGGCATGAGAGATGGTCAGGAAGATATTCTGATGGTGAGAGAGTCTGAGGACCATAGATCTATCATAAAGTATGTTGATGGTTTACATTTGTTGGATCTGGGACGATCTGTTCTAAGTAGGAAGATCTAGATGTTGGTAACTGTTGTGCAGTTGTGAGACCCCTATTGAACTATGACTATCATATGGGATGTACCATGGACCGTTGTATCTATCGTAGCAACCCATCATAGGAGTGTTAGTCAAAATTATTTGCATTCAAGTGGACTGGACATGTTTCGATTGATGGGACTCTGAGAGAACCTGAACTATTGATCTATAAGTGGGTGTGCGGTATAACCTCAATCGTAGATTTGTCTTGGGCCCCACTTGTTCATGTAACTTGTGATTGGCGAGACAACTGATAATCGTCAAACGATTAGAGGTGTCAATGTGATTGGGACCGTTGGTTTTCGATTCCGAGGACCGTTGTATCTGTCGGGACGACCCGAAGGAGAGGAACCATTTGAATGGAAACTCATGCCCTATGACTATTATTCCTATAAAGAGAGGGTCTGAGTCGATGTTGATAGTTGATCTAGTGGCGAGGAATGATTCCAATCACAGTGAAACCTTGGGGAGATTTCGTCGGAAGTTGATGGTCGAATGAGTAAGATTGATCTCAGGAGATATTCTGATGAAATAAGTTCTCGTGTATTATCATGACAAACAAGATTCTGAGAGAATTAGATATGAACCCTTAGCTTGAGAGAAAGATGAAATTTTGAAATCCCACCAACCTAAGAAGGATTAGGGTTCAAGTGTGTTACAATACTTGGGGTTGAGGCGATATGGTATCCTTTTTACAGGTTTAACATCTAGATTCAACTGATTTTTCATGGTCACGAGGGATCTCGCTATCCCCTTCATCTCTGAGAAGCTTCGGGGAATAATATCCTCATACTCTTTTAGCAAGTCTACCACCTGGGTTACAGTTTCCTTATCCCAATCCCCGATGATGGCTATCTTTGGTTCATCATCGGTACCAATATTATCCTTCATTGTATTAATCAGGCGGCCATAGTATAACGTAGCGCTATCTGAAGCTTTCCCTTCCACTGCATGCTCACCCTTGGTTTCCTTGATCTATATTCCCATGGGGTCGTCTTCATCGACGTCATTGCTTTCAATTTTCCAACAGTGCACCACCTCCTTTAGTTTTGACATCGACTTGTGGTATGCACAGACTACCTTTGGTGTGGCATCCTTTAGCTGACGATGAAAGATGAAATCTTTGATTCACAGGAGGGCCTCTTTCTGCATTGGGGCTTCTGCCATGAAAATAAATGTCACACAAAACTACATACTCACAATTCCCCAATCTTATGTTTCCCTTCTTGTTTCCTCTTGGATGTACCAAATTCTAGGGACCATATTCATTGTGTGGACAAACTAGTGGACTCATTGATTGCAAGGGATTCACTTGGTTGGCCATCGTCTTTCACAATAGCATATATTCTCTTGGGGATATTTAGTACCCTTATATATATTTTCCATTTCAAAGTCAAATATGTGATGGAATCTCACCTTTATAAGTTCAACCACTTGCACCCATTCCTATATGTTCCCATGGAGTGTTTCCCACCAGCGCGTAGGTGTCACGTGGACCATTGTGTCCATAACCTATAACCTTCAGTCTTCTGGGATCACTTTCTCCATATGTGTCAAGAATGCATCAACCATACTGGTACCATCAAATCTTGGTCAATCACATAACTCCAATCCAATCCAACGTATTGCTTTTGTAATTCATTTGCACCTACTAGTAGAGACCTCATACAACATATTTTTTCATCTCTCCATAACATCCCCTGAGTCTGTGCCATATGACCACACACTCCTCCAACTCAACTCCCCATCTACTATGGCATTGATGTAATCCTCTCTACACCTTGTAATATGATAGATTCTCTCAATAATGGATCTTTGTGCATCCTCGTTCATAGGCTCATTATATATATCGCCTTCATTCAGATCTAACAGGGCAATCACACACAAGGTATTCGTCTCAAAGGACATTCACCTTTTCTATAGATTCAAAATTGCATTGTTGTCAAATTCACATTCAATTCCAAGTAGTGTGAGGTAGGGATCTGAGTCATCATTGATCTCAATTACCTCAAAGTTTGCCTTAGTCTTTACCCCTTCAATGTTTACTTCTACTTTCTCTAGGCGGACGATAGGATAGATTTTGTATTGATTAGCCAGTTTGAGTTAGATGGGGGACCACACCAAGTTTGTCTTTCCCATCAACTCCCATGATTTCTTCAGAAATATGTCCAAATTGGATCCCAGATCCAACATGACATTGTCCATCTCATAGCTTCCATGTTCAACTGTCATCTTAAACTCTCTTCTTATGCACTTATGTTTACTCACATGGCACACATCTCTTTTTGGTAATGGGGTGGATATAGATACTGTTAATTTTTACGTCTTAAATAGTTAATTATATTAGTGTTATTTTACTTTTAATCATTAGCATAATAAATTCATTTAAAGAATCACTGAAAGAAAAACATACACAACATACACAATATTTATCCTGGGAAAACCCTCTAGGGGAAAAACCCAACAAACTTCCTCAATATAGATTCACCAACCAAGAACAATGCCTCTCTCTAAGAGACAACTAACAAAGTAGAAGATCCTCCTCTAACCCTTGACTAGGGAAGAGTAGCACACCACTTAACCAAGAGATACCCAAGAGATAAACCAAGAAATTCCACAACCTCACCTCCTAGCTGTAGTAGCATCTCCCTCTGAGACTTGCGCACTTCCTCTTCTTAGTTGCAGAGCTAGTGTGTGTTCAAATGAGGCATTGGCCTCCTTTATAAATACTAGTTTGGCCAATCTAAATTAGGTCTAGGCTGACCTGTCACTTTATCCTTTTAATTTACATTTTACTTATCAAGGAACAATAGGGCCAACTTTTGCAAAGGCACAATAGGGCTGGATTTTACAAAGACCCAATAGGGCCATCTTAACAAATATAATATAATAATATTCTTTAGGTTTTGTCTTGGTCAAATACAATAAGGATATCTTCTGAAGCTACTCCATATTCAACACTCCCTCTTAGCAAGGAAGGTATTCTTCTCGTCACAGTCATCATCATTGCTTCTGCACTTCTGCATACTTGGTCATTGTCTTGTTGTCAATCATGGATCTATATATCATAGGAAATTTTACACTTTTACTGGAGTAGCATACCATCTTGCGTTGGAGTAGAATACCAACATGTGTTGGGGTAATATACCAGCCTATGTTGGAGTAGCATACCAACCTGCACTGGAGTAGCATGCCAACTTGCACTAGAGGACATACTAGCCTACGTTGGAGTACCAACCTACATTGGGGTAGCATATCAGCCTACGTTGGAGTACCAATCTGCGATGGGGTAGCATACCCACCTGCGTTGGAGTACCAACCTATGTTGGGGTAGCATACCATCCTGCATTGGAGTAACAACCTGCGTTGGGGTAGTATACCAGCCTTCATTGGAGTACCAGCCTGCATTGGAGTACCAACCTGCATTGGGGTAACATACCACTACTAGGGATCTCATCACTTCCCTCTACTAGGGAACACATCACTTCCCACTTATGGGGAACATATAACTTCTTATTTCTGGGGAACATATCACTTCCCACTTATGGGGAACATATCACTTCCCGCTACTGGGAAAACATCACTTCTTGCTTCTGACGGAAAATCCTTCTGGACCACACCAAGCTTGTCTCTGAAGTATTCAAACTTCTCTCTCGACAGAGGCTTAGCCAACACGTCTACTACCTGCTCGTCGGTAGGAACATACTAGAGCTTTACTGCTCCCTTATGTATAATCTCACAAATATAATGGTACTTGATCTCAATGTGCTTGGACTTGTCATGACACATTGGGTTCATTGACAACTTTATGCAACTCTGGTTGTCATAAAATATGCAAGTTTCCTTGAACTTGAGATGAAACAATTCTGCAATCAACTTCCAAAGCCACACGGCTTCGCCACACGCTGCCCATGCTACCACATACTCTGCCTCTCACTAAGTCACAAGATCACAACTGATCCCATACTAAAGCAACATCCAGATGTACTTTTCCAGTATGTGACACTGCTTGCCCAAATCTGAATCTGTGTAGCCCTGTAATCTTATCTCACGATTCGAGATATATCTAAGTCCATAATCGATTATACCCTTTAGGTACCTCATCACATGTTTTTCCATAATTAGTTGAACATGTCTAGGCTCAATCATGTATTGAATCAATGTGCTCACCAAAAAACATATATATGTCCTTGTGTTCTTAAAATATATCAACGAACCAAATTTTTCACATCATATTGTTCCAAACTGGTACACTTTCTCAGTTGCAACTCAATATTCTCAATCAAGTGTTGGCTCTATATGATTTTCATAAAGCACTATTTGTCTTACTGTCTGAAAGTATGTCCTCTACTCTCTCTGCAATTGTTCCTTCTGGAACTAGGACTCTGCACCTGCAACTGCTTTTTTTGAAACTAAGAATGATTGCTCCATTCTCACTGTAGTTGTTGAACTATGAGAGTAGCTCCTCTACTCCATCACGATAACATATTCATGTCATCCATTTGAATATCATACTGCATCAGCCTATTTTAATGGATCATGGTTGTTCCATATATACCTCTTCTGATTACTGTAGCAAGTGTCTCGTCATAGTCTTCTCCCTCTTGCTGGGAGAATCCTCTGGACACAAATCATGCTTTGTATATCTCTATGAATGGTCCTGAGGAGACTGCTCCTCCTTAGTGATCATGAGGGATGAGTCCCTATGAACTCTATCTCCTTATAAGTTGGTACTTGTTGGGGCCGCCTACCTCACCATGGGTGGAGTCATCTACTCCTCATGATATGGCTCATCAATGCTATATGGATTTGCATCCTGCAAGGTGTCGCAGGACCATACTGGTCTCTTCCTGGTTATTGTAATGATTCTGCGTAGGCCCTTATGGCTCTATTAACTCTTCTTGATGATCTGAAGAGTGATCAACTACACTAGAGGGATTTGTTCTGTCATCTTTGGAGCCTTCTACTCCTCATGATCTGTCTCCATATGAGATGTTTTGTATCTAGCAAAAGTAGCTTCTTCTTCTTCTTTTTTAGTACATGGATGTATAAGTTCATGTATACAACTTGGATAGTTTTCTCCATGTCTCATCTAATATTTTACCTCCTGCAACCATCACTATATCTCCCTTAAGGGTTATCACTTGTGACCTGCCCGAAACAAGAACAACAAGGGAGAACTAATAGACAAGAATAATACTTTTTATAATAATAATAAAAACAATAGTGAGAACAATTGTCACAGTAGCTCCTTCAAAGCTATCACTTGTGACCTGCCTAAAACAAGAGCCAAAAGTAAGAAATACAATAATAAGAAATGAGAGCAACACTCTTCTAGTGTTGTGATCAATTATTCCTACATGGTAACCTGGAAACAAAACAAGAAGTTTCTCCTAGAGGAGATGTTAGTTATATCTAGTAAATAATTACAATAAACATTTATCTCAATAGTGCTCACATGCTACCAAGTATTCAATAATAAAACTTTTCAAAGATTGCTATCACAACGATAGTATTTAGTAGTTATCAAACTTGATATGTGCAAATTTGAATCTTATCAATTTAATCAATCGAACCTGGAACCTCGAGTCTTGTCCTCAAGAATGAGTATGTTGTTTTTCTTTTGAGTCTCCTTCACCAAGATGACAAGTATTCTCTTCAATATGTCATTTGTACTAAGATAATATGCTTTCTTGACACAAATATGAGTTAGAGAATAAAATCTATAATCTCAACCTTAATCAATCTAATACTTTGAATTTAATTTTGACCAATGGTTAGCATGATAGTCATAACTTCAACAGATCAAAATACAACCTAGATGATCATAAGATCACAATAATTTCATAACAAATAGAGGCATATCAAATTGATCAAAATTGGGGTGTATTTTTCCTCTGAATGTGTTGGATCTAAGATCCTTCTGGATCTACGATTGTTGTTTGGAAAAAAGATCCCTTCTCCTGCAAATACTCTTAAGATAATGATACTGTTAAATATATGTAAGTACATAACTCTGACAATATCGGAAGGTAGTGGCACCATCCATTAGTAGCGACAAGAAATAACGAATCTTTAAAACTTCAAAGGTTCTTCAACTTGTAATCTAATGGTATTTGGAGATTTTCTAGGGTAAGGTGCACTAGGAAAATCAAAAGTCGGTCCCAACACTTCACAAAAACTTTCACTGCAACTGGTGTTGCAACTGGCACAACAATTGGCATGAAGGAACTGGCACAAAGAAACTTGCACTGCAACTGCAACTGATACTGCAACTGGCATGAAGGAATTGACACTGCAACTACAACTGATACTGCAATTGGTACTGCAAACTTAGGGTTTTATAAGGAAACCCTAATTTATCAAACTTCAAATTTCAGAATTCAGATCCAGGGAATAGATGCACCCTCCTAGGGCGAGTTCCTAGATGGTATTACTTTTCCCAACATCCTCCAACAAGGTGGATGATGTCACCTCTTAGGGTTTATGTAGAAACCCTAATTTCTGAAATTTATCCAAAACTGAAAAAATGTTCAAGGGAAAAGGTGTGTTAGGGTTAGGAGAGTCTTCCTATGCCCTTAGCTTCTTCAACAAGTTCTTCTGTGCTAT
>SNQJ01S0019369.1:81240-130682 GCA_010110895.2 Picea sitchensis
GGCGCATATCTAGGAAAGGAATTTGTGTATTAGCATAAGATATCTCTTGGCATTGTATTAGCTATCTATATTAAGGAAGTTTTGTTGGGTTTTCTTCCCCTAGAGTGTTTCCCAAGATAAATGTTGTGTCTCTTGTGATTGTGTATTTCTCAGTGATCTTGGATTATGCTATTGTTATCTAATGAAATGCAAACATCTATAATAATGACTTAAACATTAGCAATAACTTATTATTTCTTTTAAAATGTGCTAAGGCTTGGCTCTATTACAGCCTAGAGTCAACTCTTGCGACAACATTGGGTAGTGGGGAGGGATGTCCCCATTTTCAGCAAATCTCACACCACTCAGTGTGAGGCCTAATAGAAAATGGATTCAACACACATGTCGCCAAGTGTTTTCCCAACATAGGACATTCATCCCGATGATGACCTTTTGTCCAACATGTAGTACACCATACATGTTCGTGCACCACTTTTGTCTTAGTCATATCTTGTAATTGCATTGTGAGACTAGGGAGCTAGGACTACACCTGTGCCTACCCTATTGATGTTTGACCACCTCTTTATGTCGCTTCTATATGCATTGCAATCTTCTTGCCTTTTGCCTGAGTAGTCACCTTCTGCTAGGTGAGCGAGACTCGGATATTGGGTAGTATTCTTGTAATGAACCACTCCCTGTGTTGAACATCTTGGATTTGGAATGTCAACCTAACCAACAATATTTTGAACCGTTGGTCATAGTCCCATATGGTTTCTCCATCTTTTTACTTGATCTCTTTGATCTTTGTGATGCATTATGAATTTGAATTAGGCTTCTGAAACTCCCTAAACAAATCTCTCTTAATTTATGTCAAGAACCTTGTCTATTCTATTGATGTAGTCGCCTTGTATTTCATGTACCACGTCGAAGCTCTATCTTTGAAAGTGGTCTCCAACTACTTGATCTTCGACACTTTGTATGTGATCCTCTTCATAGACCAGATAGCCTCAAACATGAACCAATTCTACTATGCATCATCCTTACCCATCCCATGGAACACAGGTATCATCAGTGTTGTATCTTGATTCACTTTTCTCAATCTAGTGTTTTGTCCTTCTGAATGATTGCAAGCTTTTGGTGATATTGCTTCTAAAAATATCTCTTGCGAAGTATTGTTGACTTCGACCTCTTCTTCACTCGTCCCTTATCTTCTTCTTTCTTCTTATACTAATTCTATCTCTATGATGTCTCTTATTCTTTCTTCTTGGGTACAAATGTGCAAGAGGGGTGGTTCAAAGAGGGCATTCCTCCATCATCTATCATCATCTTCTATGAGGGATCCTAGAGAGATTTTGACCTGTAGTCATGCAAGACCATTCACAATAGCTAAAGCCTCTTCCCCTTCCCTGAGGGGTTCGTCACCATCTTCTCCTATGTCAATGCCTCTACTTTGTGCCTCATCTTCCTCTGAAGTTGAAACATCTCTCAACAACTAAGGGGATCTGACTTAATCTTCTATGACCCTACTACCACTACTCTAGGTATCCTCACTCGATACCCTACTCCTAACGCCATGTCTCCTCGAGGACCTGTCTCATTTTGTGCTCCTCTCTAACACAACACTCTCTCCCACACATCCTCCTGGTGCAGTCTCCTTCCTCTTCATTCTGGTTCTGACCCCTCATATTTCATCCCTTGATATCTTCTCTCCACTGTTGTGTTTTACTTTCCTCCTTATCTCAACTCTTCTTGCGTATCTTTCGACTCTTTCTCTCCTCTACTATTTTTGGGTCCATTCTCTCCTCACCTCATCTTAGCATCATTTGGATCCTTTCTACTAGATCCATTTTCTCTCTCTATTCTTCCCCCAAACACGAGGGGGTTTACTTAGCCATCCTATCAAGATCCATGCACATCAACCCCTTCTCTACAAGCAACATTTTGATCCACAAAGGGATTTTTTCCAACAACATCTTTTGAGGACCTTCGACAAACCTTCTTTCAACCTCACTAAAAGAATCATTATATTTAATGGTGAAATCAATAATGTATCCCTCCTTCATTCTAGTGAACCAAAAGTCAATTGCTTGAGCCCAATTATTATCTACAACTTTCAATCAATTGACTATAGTATGGTCCCAAACTAGTGGTTCTTGGATACTCAAAGCAATGGTAATGGTTGTTTTCCTCTTCAACTGTTCATACAACAAACAAGGAAACTCAACAAAGAAAAGTTCATGTAAATATGTGTAGATATACCTTTCTTTACAACATTCAATGTTAGTTATCATACCCTTGGTCTCTTGTTGTGAAAACTCATCTTCCTTCACAAATAACTAGTCTTGTATTTCTCCCGAGATGGATTCCACCTCATTCTATCCCTTCCCCATTCAATGCAAAACCTTCAATCTCGACAATGGAACCATTTTTTGGCTCACTTACACGCATCTTTCCTAACACTAGGGGTTACTGACCCAAGGTTCATTCAGAGTTGACCAACAAAACCCCAAGGTGTCTCCATGTCAATCTTTAGTTGAGGACCAAAGAAGTTCTCACCCAAGATGCCATGAGAATCACAGAGACCATTTGGTCTTGTGTCAAATGTGAAGGGATAACGCACACAAGGAAACCATTAAGGATTTCATTCATTCATTCTAGCTCAATAAAATAATATTAATCAGAAACCATTAACACGAGCATTCATTTAACTCAAAAAATACATATCAAATGACAAAGAGAAATATGGCTTTGTATTATATTCGTTGAAACTTCAGAATGCACACTAGAACAAACTCATATGACGCATAGGAATGTGCTTTGACTCATTCTACATCCATTGCATTACACTAAATCATGCACTATATGCTCATGTTCTACACATAACTGACTCCATTACAAAATCTTTCCATTAATTCTAGAGGACTCATTACCAAAATTGATACAAAAATTAGACAGAACCCATGCAAAACTTGGACTTGACTAATCCAAGAACTCAAATTGAACTCTCCCTTCCAGAATTGGATTGTTCTTCATCTTATGTTCTCTTCCTTTCTCGAGCACTCTATCACTTTCTTCTATGCTCCACTCTCTCTAGTGATCACCAGTTCCACACGATTCTATTGTCCACATGCAACCCACGTAACCTTCTTGGAGCATGACAATCCTAACAAACTTGCCAACTCATCCATCATCTATCCCACGATCTCTCATTCTATATTTGTTCATCATTCAAGAAGATTCCCAAAGATCTTCTTTGATTCAGTCTTCATGTGATATCTTTTAGATTCTTTTGCATGCAATACAAAACTTGATTGACGCGCACACCTTATTTCTTTTGTCGCGCAACTGTTGATGTGTGTGTGAAAAAATGATGTGTGCACACAAAACTGATGGGTGCACACAAAGATGATATGTGTGCACACACGACTAACCCAAAACCTTGGGTGCCAACACTTCTCAAGTATGGAAACGTTAGTCAATGTGGAGGATAGGCCTATATTGTTGCTCCTAAAGATTTTTGTAGCCTTATGTGATCATATTTGATTGTGGTCTTGATTAAGAAGTTTCTTCGCACTATCGTCTGAATATTTAGGCATCATGATGGTTTTCTCAAGAGCTAGAGGACTAGAAGGTTGTGGGTGAACTCAAACTTACATTAATCCCTTTTTGTGCTTATGGATACTGACCTTGTGGCCTTTAACAAAAGTCGCAATGATGATATTTAGAAGGACTTCTTCAATTCTATAATATTGATCCCTAATGGTGAGAAGAAACTTCTATGATTACATGTTCCAACAAGCACAATAAAAACCTCAAGTGCGGTGAAGGGATATGAAAGGAAATGACCCCATCTACCTCGCATGTTGGAATTAATCTTCATCATATATATTGAAGCCTTCATTGTGGTGTTTCGATGGTGAGGTGAGAAAATGAAGCATTTAAGATAGGGAATTCACAGTGGGTTCTAGAACATTATCAATCAGCTTGGAACTCACCTAGTAAGAAACGTTCTTGGCCTTTGTTTAAATTCAGAGTAAATTCTTTAGCATCTAAGTGCTTTTGGTGGATAGTTATTAATGTGCTTTGGTTCTCGAATTTTTCTTGGGTTCTAATTCCTGGATTTGGTTACTGTAATTTAGCCCTACATTAGAGGGTGGTTTCTATGTAGCTTTGTTTACCAACAACTTTCTCCTTTCTTGGCATTTATTTCTATGGTATTTTAAGCTTCACATGTTCTTATATGCTTGTTGTTTGGCGCTACTACAACTCTTTTTAATGTAATATTTACCAGTTTTAGTTAGAAAATATAAAATGGGAATTTATATTTTAGATTGTGCATGGAAGATGCAATGTCAGTGTTCTTGCAATATGTGGATGCTCACATTTCAATCATATAAAGGATTTCATGTGTTCAAAAATGGCATGGGTAACTCCTTATTTTTACCCACTCTAACTCTCATTGCGTCTTGTTGCGAAATATACTATTGGAGTAATTTAAATAGTGGACAAACTCAACCTCTTTTTGTCCAAATTCTTTTTCAAATCGAGTAACAACTTCATTAGAAGTTATAGTTCCACTTGATTGATGGGCTTTGAATATAGAACTTTGACCTTAGGGGTTTTGGTTCATTTTAAGATGACCTAGATTATTAGAATTTCGAAAAAATGAATAAATCAAGACAAAACTTTAACTTGCCAAAAAACAAAAAAGGAAGGAAAAAAATAAATTTAAGAAAAAAAATTGAATTTATCCACTTTTAACTCACTCCATATACCTTAATTTTTTTTATTTACTTTTTATATTAAATAATTTTACACCCTATAATCATAATAATATCATTATTTTTATACTAAAATTGTTTAATATTAAAATAAATACCAACTATCGTTGGTTAATGAATTTTTGACCTTGACTCTTGCCCCCCCCCCCCTACACACACACACACACACACACACACACACACACACACACATATATATAGACGTCCAAGTAAAACAAGGATGCACAGCAGCGTATACCTGCCGCTATGTAGGGAATGTGTGGAACGACGACGGTCTGACCTTCGTCATAGTCCCCAACGATAAAACCCAGCTCAGAGCCCGTACTCACAGCCTTCAGCAAAGCCAACTCAGAGCCTGTACTCGCAGCCTTTTCTCGGTTTTCCAAAAAATGTTCAACATCATTTATTTTCAACCGTCAGTGTGGCAATAATGGGTTGGTTTTAATAACCAATCAGATTTCAACAAAATTGTTTTAAATAATTAAACAAAATATAAAAATTCTTGTGTAATGTAGAACTTTGGGAAAATATCGCAAATTTTTGGTCCACGATTTGACAACGACAATAATGGGTTGGTTTTAATAACCGATCAGCTTTCAACAAAATCGTTTTAAATAATTAAAAAAAAACATAAAAATTCTTGTGTAATGTAAAACTTTGGGAAAAGCTCGCAAATTTTTGGTCCACCGTCAAGTAATAGGTAATCAACGCCCATATCGATTGCTATATACCTTAAGGTGACGGGTATAATAAGCACATACACAATATTTGCATGTAAAAAAAGATATTTATATGATTTTTACGTCCAAGTAATAATTATGCTTCTCATTCTCTCACACATATAACCATGTAGATTATTTTAATGAAAAATGATATATTAGTATTCCTAGCCATGTGAGGAAATATAGTAATCGAAATGCATTAATATGGGAGAAACGATGTATGTTGATTTTGTAAAAACTTTTTTAATGTAAGTTTTCAATTAATGTATATTTTTTTTAGAGTTTAAATAACATTATGATTGATTGATTAATTGTAAAAACCTATATCCTAATATTATATGAGTTTTTATGGTGTATTACTTAATTGTTTATGTAAAACACAATTATCATTACTCAATGTTTTATCATAATTTCTAGCAACCCAATTAAATGTCATTATCAAGTTCTATAAAAACTCTTGCAAAATTTCTATAACTCTGATTATTTCCATCTTGATTCAAGTTGCTCATCCTCCTCTTGTCGTGGTCTTAGATCAACATAATGTCATCTTTGTAGTGAAATCCAATACTTACACCCTATTCTATACTCTTGCAATTGTCACTTTTAAAACCCATTCCAACTTGAAACAAGAGTAGGAGATGCAAGTGTAACTCGCCACAGTGTGAAGAAGCCCTTAGGATCACAAGCTCTAGGAGGCTTCTTATATCGGTGGAAGGGATCATCCTTGTTCAACACTAATTCATCTAATATTAACAACTATTAAACAAGATTTAAAGGGTTCTCTTTCCTCGTGCATAATGAACAATTATTTTACAAGCCTAGGCATACAGAGGCACATTGTAAACCTTCCTTATCCATATGTCCAAATCTGGCTATGACCACCAATTTGCAAAAACAAGTTATATCTGCTTGTCTTAGATATAGGTTATATAGACTTTTAATAAGAAAAAGACCTCAACCAGATTCACAAACAACTAAAATATTTTAATGTGGGAAAAGCATCCATTGATTATTGATGCACTTCAAACTATTCTTTTGCCTACAAATTAATTTTGACACATCCTATAATACAAAACAACTTTAAAACAACTTTTACATCTTAGACAAACTTGCAAAATATATCTTAACATAATAGAATTAATTAAATCAAAATGAAGTATCATTGAAATCAATAAGGTTATGTGTTTCTTTTTAAGAATTCATAGGTTCAAAGTTAAAGGAGGTGAGGAATGTACACTTACTTATACTTTAGCAGTTAAATTGTTGTGCGGAGGAAATCCCTTATTTCATAAAAAAGAGAGTCTCACACACCGGAGGGAATCCCTTGTCCCATAAAAAAAAAGTCTCACACAGAAGGAAATCCCTTATCCCATTAAAAAAAAATTTCATACACCAATTGAATGTCTGAATTAACACGATCTTAAAAATATATTATATTATATTATTATATGCAATACCGTACAACTTACGATACAATTCAATTAAAAATACAATAACCATACAATACCAAAAAAACAACTTACGACACAATTCAATTAAAAATACAATGACCATACAATACCAAAAAAAGATCAGTTAGGTCTAATCTAAGTATTCGATAATTAAAGATTATTATGTGGATTTACCACCTGGGATATTTTGGTGGAATTTCTAAAACTATGAAACTTTCTTCTGATCCTACCGAATACGCGATCGTTTTGGATAATTTCCAAAACTACCAAAAAAAGATCAGTTAAGTCTAATCTAAGTATTCAATAATTAAAGATTATTATGTGGATTTACCACCTGGGATATTTTGGTGGAATTTCTAAAACTATGAAACCTTCTTCTGATCCTACCGAATACGCGATCGTTTTGGATAATTTCCAAAACTATGAACCCGACGTGAATCGAACACGCAACCTTCTGATCTGGAGTCAGACGCGCTACCATTGCGCCACGGATCCCTAGCTGTTTAAAGTTGATTTTGCTTATCCCTTCTTGTTACTTTTCTAGGAAGAAGAAATCAACAGCACAAACTTGTTTTTAATCAAAGACGACTGACACACATGATGCCACAGAGGGATGTAGTAAGCGTAGATTGAACACGTGACCTTCAAATCTTTAGTCTGCTCAGTTGTCTTTTGTGTTATCTGTACTTGTTCATTGATTGTTGCAGTCAAGTTGTACACAAAGCGAAACTGAAACGCAAACGAAAATGGAGATGCGGGGTATCGAACCCCGTACCTCTCGCATGCAAAGCGAGCGCTCTACCATGTGAGCTACATCCCCAGCTGGTTTCTATGTTACCTCTTTCTCATATCATATTTATTAATTCTAGTGTTTTCCGAAAACTGTAAATGCACATAGACATGAACATATAAACAAAAATGAAACATGCTATGCACTATAAAGATTAAACTCCACAAATTATACTTTCTCTAAATTTATTCTAAATTTATTGAAAGCCGAGAATAATCTAATTTATGAGGGTTAACCTTTCTCAAATTTTCATCTCAATCTTTATGGAGAACACTATGTTTAATTTGAATTATTTGTTTCCTCTTAAATGTATGTATTTTAGTTTTTTTAACATGGGTTGAGTTGAAATTGAAATATTTATTTGTTTTTATTAAAAATGCTATATGTGAATGCATAGATATTATACAGCTTATTAATTTGAATTATTTGTTTTCAATCTTATATTTTATATGTATGTATTTTAGTTTTTTTACTGAAATAAAAATATTTATTTGTTATTACTGAAAATGTTATATGTAAATGCATCATATTACATAGTTCATTCATGAATAAAATGTGATAATGTGATATAATGTGATTTTTGAGATATTTATGAATTTATTTGATATTATTTTGTTAATGTTTTTTTAGGTGAGTTATTTCCAATATGTTTATATAAATATTTAAAAGATTTATTTTAATCTTGGGTTTAAGTATTTAGAGAGATTAAATTTGTAAATGTAAATATATTTGACAATATAAAAAGTTGCAGAAAGTTTTACACATTAAAAGATTTGATCCCTCTTTATTTAAGCTTATTAAATTAAGGGTTAAGATGAATCTAAATAGATTATAATTAAAATATATTATTTAAAACATAATAATGTGAAATCTAACATGACTTCAACATCACACTCATTCACTCGTGCATGCATCTCTCCACACAATAACTATGTTAAATTGGTTCTTTATACCCACTCACCACAAGACTATAAAGCTATAATGCCTAATCAATTAACTATAAAAATATGATTAGTGTTTAAGTCAATGTGGTGTCTAACATCCACATTACGTCGGTATTTAAAGTTGTATGTCCAACTCTCAAATCTCCCCAGGCCTCAACATCATATTCCTCATCACTACATTGATACTGATGCAGGACCATCAACCCCCACCAAGTCAAATTTGAATATTTGAACTACTAGAAGGCAGAACATGGAGACGTTGCTACTAGAGGACAAGATTTGTAGTTGTTTCTTATAAATTGTAAACTTGTGAATTGTTTGATGCGGCCATCCAAATGATGAACAGGCCCGCCATGACGCCATTGTACTGTATTGTGTAATCAAACCCACGAAATGATTGAGTGAGGTTCTCTTTCTAAAATTATGTTCTTTGTGATTGCATAATTATGATGAGCGTGAGTTTGTATAGTGAATTCTTGTGTTTGAAGTAAATGATTGGTGTATGAATGCGTTGAAGCATTTATGTTTCTGCACTCCATGCGTTGATTAAAGCATGATCAATAGAAAAACATTTTTAGCTAGGATTGTAGATTCAAGAGATTGATACCAACAAGGGAAGGGTGGATTAGAGCCCATGCGGAAAAGAGACGTTATCATTGTTGATGTTTTGGTAGCGGGAGGTATTAATCTCCATGGATAAACCTTTGATTAGAATAAAATATTCTGGAAGCAAGAGAAAACTTAAACATATGTGTGAAAACCCCAGAAGACAAGTCAGAGCAACAAAATAAGTAATATTGAAGTATTATATGTAGAAAATGGCAGGTCGGTCCTGCTTGAAGAGACACTTGTTCACACAGATAGATTAGTATAAATAGAAGGCACTTTAGCTCATTTGAAAAAACACACACTCAACCAGTTGGTGCACATATCTTAGAAGTGCAGTAGCAACAAAAATAGTGCGCAAGTCTCGAAGAGGAGCAACAACAGGGACAGTCGTGCAACATCTTGTTCAACCTTTTTGGTACTCTTACTTGTGCGATACCTTGGAGAAGGTGTGCTCTTTTGGTTTATCTATTGGTTCTAGTGTGGCTTCCTGGACTCATTCTATCCAACAAAGGCTAAGGTGCTCAGGGGTGGCTTTGTGCCTATGGTTGGGTGACAATGGTGTAACATTGTCTATGGTGAAACGAGCACAATATTCTAATAGGTTATGGGCCCACCCCACCTTCGGAAATGTCTAACCATTGGAAGGTAGATCCACAACTCTATGTCAAGCTCATTGTAGAACAATTGCAGTTGCAGCTAGGGTTTTCGATCCTACAGTGACAACAAACCCTAACCCGATTGTTCAAGCACTTTAAGTGAAACTTTTGGCATAATTATTGAATATCTTAGTGCACCCTTACCCAATGCATCTCTTGGTTCTCTTAGCCATCAAAAATGTCAAAATTGAATTTTTGGGTCAAAGTCAAAGTTTGACTGGTCAAAGTCAAAAGAATGGTCAAGGTCAAAGTCAAAGACAATCATGAATTCCTCCATAAAATTAGAGTGGCACATCAGAAGCATGGTCTCTTGGTAGAACATGGAAGACAAGGATTGACATCATCCTTGCAAAGAACAAAGGGCAAAATTATGGAACCACAGACTGAAGAGTAGGCACCAAAAGATGAAGAGTTTGATTTTTGAAGCTTCCAGGCACATGAATGTGGAGTAGGAGAAACAATAAAAAGCAACTACTCCAAATCTGAATCTTTGGAAAGAGAAGGGATCTTTGTCCAAGAAGCAATCGTAGATCGAGAAAGATCTCAGATCTAATACATTCAGAGGAACAACAGACTCTCCAGGTTGTAAAAAATACTTGTCTCAAAAGAAAAATAACTCAAGTGAAACAATAACCAAACTCCTGGTTTTCATGTGAGGTTTGATATTTTTATTTATGCTTAAGTATTGCAATCCTTTAGATTTTATTAATGCTAGGAACAAATGAATACTTAGTAGCATGTACTATTAATATAAATGTTTATTGTACTTAATTGCTATCCGAACTAACATCTCCTCTAGAAGGTATTTCTTGTTCTTGTTCTCGGGCAAGACACCTTGGTAATGTTATAATGAATTACCATGAAATTGATATGTTCTTATATAAAATGTTATTATATTGGAAATACTTTTGCTCTTGTTGTTCTTGTTTTGGGCAAGTTATCCTACGTATACTAGGAAGGTTACCATAGAAAAGCAAGACTTGAAAGGACTCAGAGGCAGTCAAACTTCATAGGGAGTCGGTGATCATGAAGAAGAAAGGTTTTGTGACACTTTGCAGGATGCATAAGGGCATGCAACAGATGGAAGTGTGGTTCGAGGATTCTCTCAATTAGAGGGAGTTGATGGAAGAATTCGAAAAGAAGGATCTTGTAGGCTTCATGCCAAGTTGTAGGCTTTGTGCCGAGTTGTAGGCATTTTTGTCGAGTTGTAGGCTTTGTGCTGAGTTGTAGTCCTTGTGCCGAGTTGTATTCCTTGTGTTGAGTTGTATTCCTTGTGTCGAGTTGTAGGCTTCATGCCGAGTTGTAGGCTGTGTGCCAAGTTGTAGACTTCATGCCAAGTTGTAGGCTTTATGCCAAGATGTAGGCTACTCCAGTGAGATGATTTGGTATGTCGAGTTGTTGCTACAACAATGAGATAGTCTGGTACGCTAGTGGTGTAGTCGAGAACCTATATGGCTATGATGGTGTTGCTCGTAATATGATCTGGGTGATCATGAGATAGATTGTGTAGCTCTGGTGATGCTACCAGTCTGCAAGACCATATAGGTATTTCCCATGCCATGTGAGATGGATGTATAATGATGGTAGTAATGATGATACGCACAACATGGATGTAGCCATGGGTGAGCACGTCATGCGGGTGTATCCCATGACGATGATGGTGACACACACTACAAGGTGTATCTCTAGTGTTCTCTAGCGGGGTGTGGCCGCTAGATGAGATTGGCAGGTCCACATGGGTGTAGCCATGTGTGACATCATGATGATACTAGTAGCATGGTCTACATAACCATGACGAGAGGGTCATGTCATAGTGAGAAAGGCTATGAAGACCAAAAGGGAACATCATGGTTAAATACCTCCCTAGCTAAGAGGGAGTGTTGATGTTTTGGTAGTTGAGTGAGGTATTAACCTCCATGGATAAACCTTTGACTAGAATAGAATATTCTAGAAGCAAGAGAAAACCTTAACATATGTGTGAAAACCCTGAAAGACAAGTCGGCTCAACAGAATAAGTAATATTGAAATATTATATGCATAAAATGATAGGTCGACCCTACTTGAAGAGACACATGTTCACATGGCCAGATTAGTATAAATAGAAATCGCTTTAGCTCATTTTGAAAAACACACATTCACTCAGTTGGTGCACATATCTTAGAAGTGCAATAAAGAAAAAAGTAGTGTGCAAGTATGGAAGAGGAGCAAAAATAGTTGCAGTGGTGCAACACACTCTTGTTCAACCTTTTTGGTACTCTTACTTTTGTGCTACCTTGGAGAAGGTGTGCTCTCTTGGCTTATTTGTTGGTTCTAGTGTGGCTTCCCAGAATCATTATATCCAGCAAAGGTTAAGGCGCTCGGGGGTGGATTTTTGCCTATGGTTGGGTGACAATGGTGTAGCATTATATATGGTGAAACTAGCAAAATATTCTAACAATCATGTTGCATGATATATTGATGGAATCGTCGTAATCGATTTACTGATGAGATCAAGCTTGAGGATAGACCAATAATTGAGATTATTTCCATGTTAAGGATCACCTTGTCATGATTGAGATATGGGGATTTCTCTCCCTATCAAGATTTATAGAATAAAATCGAAATTATTGCTTCCATAAATAGTATCCAACTAAATTTGTGGGACCATAACCCACAAGTCCAAGAATCATGATCTTGAAAAACTAGATTTGAAAGACCCCTAGAATTGTCTTTCATCATATAGGAAGTAGCTCAACACCATCATGGTGAGCTATATCGAGTGGTTGAGTGCTTTGATATTCATGTAGAAAGTCTCGGGGTCAATCCCCTAGGTTGGTTTCCTTTGTTGCATACATCACTCAAGGTCCCTAAAAGGTTAAGCATTGTAATCAACGTTAACAGGTTTATCCTAGGTATTGTTTGTGAAATGCAAGAAAGTGTTTGATGGTTTCCCTGTGAGGTTTTCCTAGGGAAAAAAATGAAATATTTGTTGGCGCTAAGTTATGCAGTGTTGTTTCTTTAGTACGTGTGTGCGCGCGCACTGACCTTCATAACATTGGGGGGTTTAAGACCCAGGGTTCATCCAGAGTGTGTTGAAAAAAAACCCCTAAGCATCGGCATATCAATCCTCGATCGAGGTCGAGGAAGGTCTTGCCCGATATGTAGAGCGGATCACAAAGACCATAAGGTCTTGTGTCGGGGATGGAGGATCAAACATAACTGCAAATGGAATCCATGTAACTCATATCTGATAATCTAACAAGGACTAAGAATTAAAACAATACATGCACATGTGTTACTCATTCATCACAAACATAGAATATAACATAACTTCCATATATTTATTACTGAACATATTCCATCATATCATAGATATACAATGTGCTAAATAACTGAGTTGCACAACATAAGACTTCATCTCATTGCTATAAAAACAATGGGAATACAAAAAAAGGCACCTTGCGCTAAATGTTAAGAATCAGAGAGATACAAGACACAAGAGACTTCTCCATACAACATAGGATTTTCGTAGACTAACTTATAGCTCTGGTATTGATGCTTTTCCAAATTCGCAAGCCTCTTTTTATAACTGAGAGCTCTCTTTTATATCTTCTTCTGCCAAGGAGAATTGTCCTTTAGTGTTCTACTCCACTCGCTTATATGATCTAACAGCCTTGCACACTTGTGGTACCTTCCAGGGCTCCACATAGGTTCTATGCATCCGGGGCAATCTTAACTGCCTTGGCCAACTCATCTTATGGCGACCCCACGTCTTCATTTGTTGCTGGCAGTAATCATTCTGAGAGATATCCCAGTGATTCCTTTGTTTCTTCTAACGAGCTTCTTGATTTATGACACTACTGACAAAACTCAGACCGACGTGCCCAACTGAAAAAACTCATACCGATGCACCTTTGACCACCTTTAGACTTGGCACACTACTCAACAAAACCCAATCTGATGTGTGCACTGTGGCA
Organism: Picea sitchensis; assembly: GCA_010110895.2. Lineage (NCBI taxonomy): Eukaryota > Viridiplantae > Streptophyta > Pinopsida > Pinales > Pinaceae > Picea > Picea sitchensis. Next base: position 95,129 of record SNQJ01S0019369.1, read on the forward strand.
TTCTTCTGTGCATCTACTTAGGTGCTCACAAAACTACCAGATGAGTGTGCACAACTTTCATTTATGTGTGTGCGCAAAAATGGACCCAAAACTTTGGGTGCCAACATGCCCACACCACTATTACCTGGCTTGTCCTCAAGCCATATGCTTCATAGTCCTCAGGGCAGAGTGTTCGAAAGAACATATTGTATTTGTGCAAGACAATTGCGATTGTGTCTCGCATTATGAACTGGGATCTTCAGGGGTGCCTGCAGGGAACTATAGCGAAGAAGCATGTATGCCTCAAGAGAGAGCATCATTCACTACTCTTCATGTTATTTGGGGGCGGCTGGGATGAGTATGAATTCTTAGCTGGTGAAATCTTGGGGGTACTGGATGAGGTGTCAGAATCAAAGCGTAGGGACATAATGAATCAGAAGACTAAACAGAGGTCGTCCTAGCCTGTGTGGTCCTGGGGAGGAAGAGGTTCATGTGTGGGTAAGGAGGGGGCTGGGTGAGTCCCTAAGAAAGGGCTCATATGAAAAATAAAGTTGATGAATCATGGTGTAGAAGGCGACAACGATGGGTGTATGAGTTTCGTTGATGATGCCTTTTCTATATGGCCCCATGGTCATGACAAATTGAATGAATTTCCTGACCATCTTAATGAACATTCTAGTCATATCAAATTCACTATGGAGGTTGAAAATAACGATAGCATTTCCTTTTTAGATGTCCAGGTTACTAAAACACATGATGGTTCTTTAGCCCACCAATCTTATAGGAAAAAAAACAACACTAAACAATACCTTCATGTCGATTCCCACCATCATCATGCCCATAAACTAGGGGTTCTCAACACCCTAGCTACCAGAGCCTTGAGAATATCTGACGAAGAACATATTAACGAAGAAAAATCCCATCTCCTCGAGGTTTTTAAGGATAATGGATATAATAGCATCTAGGAATTAGGGTCTTTCAAAATTCCAGTAAAGGACCTAGAGATAAGGAACAAACTAATAATGATGTGTCCAAATTTTTCTTTCCATGCATACATGGGACAACCGATAACCTTGCTGGAATTTTAAAGAAGAAAAATATTGGGGCAACCTTAAATCCAATAAACATTATTAGAAATTCCCTCGGATCTGTCAAGAGCCCTAGTAAGCCCCTTGAGAAAAAAGGTGTCTACATGATCCCTTGCTCCTATGGAAAGCAATACATAGGAGAAACAAGTCGCTCCTTTAAGGTTAGGTTTCAAGAACATGTTGTTGATGTCAAGCACAATTGCACTCATCCCTCCGCTTTGGCCGAACACTCAAACAAGACTAAACATCACATTTTTATTGAGGAGGCCAAAATTCTTGCTATAGTATATCACTATCACAATAGGAAATTTAGGGAAGCCATCGAAATTGAAAAACAACCTAACAACCTAAACAGGGATGATGGTTGGAAGATTAGTCAAAATTGGATCCCAACTTTGTCCACTAGAATTGATTCTAGGTAATTAACCATAAATCGTTTTAGGTATTTCATTATATAGTGAGTCAGATTTCTACTAAAGCTTAAACATAATTTTTCATATAAATACCCTGTTATTGATCTTATTTTCTTCATATCTTATCCTGATGATGGACCACATTTGTTAGGTTTGAAATGACGATTTGTAAATTGTTGCGATGGATATGAAAGAATATCATCAAAATACCACTGATTGCATAGGTCTTAGAACTGAAATGATGGGTGTAAGGTGGAGCAGGGCGTCTATAAGAGAAAGTAACTAAGAGTTTAGGAAGCGGGGAATTGCACTGATGATATGGGAAAAGTTGGATGAGGGTAGAGGGATCTCTGGAGCTTCTTAGTTGAGCGGTTAAGGAAACCACGATGGAGAGTTGGGTAAGGAATGTCATGAGGAGGCAGTTGGGGAAACACAACATTAAGTTGTTTAAAAACGGTAAGGGTTGGGGGTCAAGGCTTAGGAATATATAGGCATGAGGGGGAGAGATGAATTTGGGAAGAGGTGTGGTGGGAAGGGTGAGCGGGAGTGATGAGAAAAATTGTGGAGGACAGGTAGATCCAAGATTTAGATCGGTCGTACTGAAGAGGGTTATCGAAGAATGTGAATATATGCTTGATTAGTGACTTGGGGTATACACGAATGAATTATCTAGGATTTTTGGTGTACTAAATCTAGCGACGAGTGTGCACGTTACCTCCTCTTTCCCAAGACAAACAAATATTTGGGGTTGCGAAACAAAGATGAGTGTGCCCCATTCTTATAGACTCTTGGTGGGTCAGCGTGTGGCACAAGTCATCTCAGACCAGTCATGGGTGACTTGCATCACAAACAAGGCAAGGTGAGCTTGATGCACAATGGGGACGAGTCTTGGACTTGGGAAAGGCATGGTGAGTCGACTAGACTCACCAAGTGGAATTGAGTTCCCAAGTCTTCGAAAGATGTGACAAAGTGTGGAAGATGCCTTGTCTTGATATGGGGCGCCTGACGGATGAGAACACCCCTTGGTGACGAGTCGACTTGGTGTGGGTGCTCAATGGACAGGTGGGACCCTTGGACAAGTTGTTTGAGAGTGGGCACTCGATGTTCCCAAGTGACTTGGTGACATGGAGATTTGGGATTCAACTTGACCCTCCCTCCCAAGAGATGTGTCATTTCACCAATGATTGCAACAATTAGAGACATATTTATGGGAGGGAGGACAACGAGCCAAAACCAATGAAGGGAGTCACATATACTTGAACATAACATAGAAGGAGTTTGCAGTTGGCTTGGTGAAGAGGAGGGCGTGCTCCTCCTCAAGGGGCGAAGTCACAGTGAAGTGACTTTTGTGACCTTGGGGAAGTCTGTGGTAAGATGAAGAGAGGGGAGATTTCATTTTCTGAGGCAAGTTGATTGAGGGGTGACTTGGTTGTTTTGGGAAAGTTGGACTGAGGTTGTGTTGATGGGCGCTCTACAAGTCTAGGAAGAGCCAACGAAGATGGTGAAGGCAAATTGGGGCACTCATGCAAGAGAAGATCTATGGAGTCTTAGTGGTGACTTTGTTCGATCTGTGTGGTGGAGTTTGTCCAGAAATGAGTGGTGTGTGAAGACTTGGCATGAGGTAGAGACGACCACCAAGAGTAGCAAAGGTTGCGAATGAAAGATTGGACGAGTGGGCAGATCGTTCGACATAGCTAAGAGGTCTGTGACGAGAGGAGAAAAATTGATGACGACTCCAAGTCTTGATGAGCCATGCGCTCCTTGTCTATTTTTCTATTGTGATGAGCTACAACTCAGTTCTTTGTATGTTAATGAAGAAAAGGGTGTTGGGTTGTTTTGGCTGCCCTATTATACATGTCGAGTTTTCTATTGTGCATACTTGTGTTCTTTGTTGAAACATTCTAAGTATAATAAACAAGATAAATGTATAACTATTTTAACGAAGAAGAAATGAAGATAGGCGTAGTCTGGGTTAAGTACTTTGGTGTGGTTTTTATGTCAAATGAAAGGTGTCGGTGTCACATGATGCTGGGGAGCATTGGATGTTTATGCCATCCAATAGAGGACTACCCAACACCATGATCAATAATATCATAGCATAATGAAGTTTGGGTTGCAGTGCAGTCCACTGAGCACAATTTCCACTGTGATAACTTCATGTCGTGCACAACCGAGACTTGTACATGGTGTCCTGATGCGAAGCATTCTGGGGAACGATGATAACAGATAGAGAAGAAGGGTGTATTTGAATGAATGGTTCGGATCGTAGCTGAGCACATTTTCCACCATGTCGACTTTGTGCCATGCACTATCAAAGAATAATTTGAGTCAGTTGGGTTGTAAATGATGATCACAACTTTCAGATGGAAGTCAGTTAACAACATATGACTTAACGATCGATTGATGTGCATGGTGTCCTGGTGTAGAATCACTTCAAGGTGTGAAGATAACATACAAAGAGAATGGAATATGGGTTCGATTGAAGAGAAGGTGTCTTGAGTAAAGTTTTGGGTATCATAAATTGGGTCGTAGACTTGTTCAAAATTTCTTGGGCGCACCTCACCAAGATATATTTGCACCTTCCTTCACCGAAGTCATTTGTTGAGCCATGTTGGAGAGTGTCAGACTTTGTGTGAAGTTGAAATTTCAACAGCGAGATGACTTGACAAACGATGGACGTGAGGACTAGCCATTGGTTTGAATACATCCAAGGAGATAAATATGAAGTGGTGGGTGGATAACGAGTTGGTAGCATGGAGAAGTTTGAGACTTAGAAGATTTGAAGTGTGCGAACTTGGGATTTTCTAAAAAGAGACAAGGACGAGTTCGTGCAGGCAGGTCATTGGTGAAGTGACCTATTTCATGGGTGTGACCAAGGAAGCCTTCGTGAAGGTGTGTTGGATCTGTTTGAGACAACACAAACATAACTTCAACAAAACACTTGCTTGAATCCAATGAAGGAGGAGTTGACATATTTGATCGTAACTCATGGAGGTGTCGGGGGCATGGGTTCCTTAGGTGCATTGGTTCTATCTTGAGGAGACTTGGATGTCACAGTGAAAATCCAATTGATGAAGTGTTTGGACAGTACGTTGAGACACATTTTGGAGGTGGATGCAGACTTACGCAGATCAAAGGATCGCATGGGAAGGAAGAAACAAAGCACAAATGAAGAGTAGTGTGGAGGTGACTGATGGGTGTGAAAGACTTGTGCACTTGGAGAATTTCATGGATAGGTGACAAAGACGATGGGAGGTTGACTGATGAAGCCAGACTTATAATTGACTTGAGAAAAAATTTCGATGTGAACCATGGTGGCATGGAGGGCACAGTTGCAGCAATGATGAGACAATCATGGGGATCCTAAAGTTCATGGGATGGGTAAAGAGAGTGAATTTGGTTGGTCACACAGGTGGTAGATGTGAGATGATATCCGTGATATTTTGAACAACTTGGACGTGAGATGGGCTGGGTACAACGATGGAGGAAGTGACAACAACTTTCACAACATAGTTTATGAATTTTGAAGGAAGACTTTGTTTTGGGGTGACATCACAACACGACGAAGCAAGTGAAGTTTTCCTTGGTGAGTTTTGTATGGAGGATTCAAGTTGCAGATGAGAGGAGATCAATTCGACTTGGAGGTGTGCCATCTTTCAAGTAATCATGGTTGGAATGGCCAACCAACTTATTCAACACTTGAGTGAGCTAGTGTGCAGTGACACAACAGAGGAGTCAAACTTTGGGAGCACAATGATTTTTTTATGCAGAACATGGTTATTGCAAAGGAACTTCTTGATGAAGTGGGAGGAAGAACATCGACAAGTGTGATCTTTCCTTGGTGACTTTGGAGTCAAATAGAGTGATAGGATGCAAACATAAATGTCTCTATTTGGTTGTGCAAATGTCCATTCTCATGGTTTGGATAGGAAGTTGGGTTGATCACCCAATGAGTTTGAAACATTGGGGGATCTAATGTGAAAAAACAAGGCTGATTGGGGTGGAGTACGTTGCAGGAGGTTGCAGCAGTTTGACACTTAGATATTTTTTAGTTCTGGTTGAGGTTGCGACGTAGGTTGCAATTTCAATAGGGCATAGTGCGATCGCCACGAGAACGAAGGAATCTTGGATTACATTGTGGACAGATTTGGGAGGAAGCAGGTTGGGCACACCATGAATTTGGGTAGTGACGAAAGTTGCACGATGTTACATATTGATTGTAGGAGTTGTGGAAATTTTGGGTTTCCACAGGAAACTTGAAATCTTCACTAAGAAAAAATTTGGGGTTTCCACTTCGGCATGAAACTTAGGGTTTCAAGTGATAGTATGGGGCACAAGTTTGGGAAGAATTGGAGATGACATATTTTGTGAATGTTACTGAGGGTGACGAGAATTTATAGTGGGGGAGTGTGTACCGACTCTAGCGATGAGCACACGCATCACCTCCTCCTGGCTAAGATAAAAAAAGATTTGGTGTTACGAAACGAAGATGTGCACGCCCCATTCTTATATACTCTTGGTGGGTTGGAGTGTGGAAAAAGTCATCCCAGACAAGTCTGTTGACATTATGGTAGTTGTGGGAGGTATTAAACCTCCATGTGTAACCCTGACAAGAATATAATATTATGGGAAGCAAGAAGAAACCCTAAAGCATTGGACATAACCCTAGAAGACAAGCCGACTAAAGAAAATAATTAATATTGAGTTTTTATCCTCCAGAAAGAGAATTCAACCCAGACAATTAAGAAAGAGTAGTATAAATGCAGGATGCCAGAGCTCATTTGGATACACACAACTCACAACTGCAAAAATATAGTAAGTGTGCAAGTTTGGTGAGGCGTTGCAGCTGCAACTACTGCAACTTGTACTTTTAGTTTTAGGCTTGGAATTTCTCTTGGTTATGGTTTGGAATTTCTTCTTGGTACACTAGCTCTGGAGAGTGATACACTACCTTGATTGGCTATTAGGCTTAGGGTTTTCTTCCAAAATTATTCTCTGCCAAGGTTAAGGTGCTCGGGGGTGGCTTTGGCCTATGGTTGGGTGACTATATTGCTATATTTTCTATGGTAAAGTGAGCACACCTACTTTTCTAATAGGTTATGGGCCCACACTATCTTTGGACAGTCAAACTGTTGGAAGATAGATTTGGAGGATTTTCTCAGTTACAGTTGCAGTTGCAGTCAAAGTTTTTGTTGCTGCAACAAAACCCTAACCCTCTTGTTAAGGCACCTCAACTAAAGAGATTGTCCTAATTTATGGATATCCTAGTGTGCCCTAACCTAGCACACCTCCTGGTACTCTCAGCAAGCTAAGACATCAAGTTTGAGTTTTTGGTCAAATTCAAAGGTTGACCAAGTCAAAGAAGTCATGATTTACTTTATGAAGTCATAAAACAAGTTAGAAGGGGCTTCTAACTTTAGAGAATGGAAGACAAGGATTTATCTCATCCTTTCCAAGAATAAAGTGTTAGATATCGTGAAAGGAAAGATCATGGAACCGCAATTTGAAGAAGAAAAAGAGAAGGAACCTTAGAACGTTATAGTTATGGAGAAGTTCAAGGACAATGACATAAATGCTATGAATATCATAGTGGACTCTATAAAATACCACTTGATACCCTACATCTCTCATCTTGACTCATCTAAGAAGATGTACGATTCCCTAACTAAACTCTTCTCAGTCAGAAACATTGGAAAAGTAATGAGTCTAAAGAATGACCTACGTGACATGAAAATGAATGATGATGACAACATAACATCATACCTTGTAAGAATTTATCAGTTAAGAGATCAACTACGAGCTATTGAAGAAATCATTTTAGAAAATGAACTAGTAAATATAGTACTCAATGGCCTTCCCAAGACATGGGATGAATTTGCCACAAGCATGAACACAAGAAAGGAATATCCCACATTTGAAGAACTGTGGACTTGATGTGCACAAGAATAATCAAGGATTAACTCAAAAGAGAAACCCCAAAAGAAATACGATGATCAAGCCTTCACAACAAAGTTCAAGAATTCCAGGAATAAGAAGAAGTTTGGCTTAAGCAAGAAACAAAATCAAGAAAAGGATATGTCAAAGATACAATGCTTCAACTATCGAAAATATGGTCACTATAGGAACCACTATCCTAAGTTAAAGAAAAGAAAGGAAACAATTGAAGCAACAATTGCTGAAGAAATGGAACCCTCAAAGAAAGCTAAGCAAGATAAAACAAACTTCTTCTTCTAAGTCAAGGTAACAATATTCTTCAAAGTTCTTGTACATACCATGTTTACATAGTTCCTATACATATCATGTATATCTATTTCTTAGAAGATAAGATGGTCAAGTGAAACAATACCTATGGAACAATAACCAAATAAGGATTGTTATCGAGATGAGTACAAGTGAACTAATACACATGGAAAAGATGAAGTATGTTGACAATCTTTGGTAACAATTCTTGTGGAAGCTATTATATAAGTAAAAACTTCCAGATAGGCCGAAATCAAACTCAAACTTGAAGAGACATAGAAGAAGTCAAAACAAAAATAATTCAACAATCAAGAGAAAACTAGAAAAACACTTGTGACACTTTGCAGAAGGCAATAAGCATGCAAACAAAAGCGTTAACTCTCTTAAATGGAGGGAGTTGATTAAAAAATTCCAAAAGAAGAGCATGCATTCATGAAGCAAGTATTAGGAGGGAGCTAATCCTAAATGATAAGATCCATTTAGGATTATGAAGTATCTATCCATGTTCCCATTGAAAGTAGCAACCATGATAAGCAACACGTGTTCAATTTGACTCTAGAAGAAGTCTTCTTCGAAAAGAAGCATTATGTATCCTTGGTTGTCCCTCTACATCTATGTTCCTATGATGAAATGAAGAAGTTGGAATCTTCAGGAAGAAAGGGCATGGAATATATAGAATACTCCATGGACCTAAAAGCTAAAGAGAAACATGAGGAAAAACATGAAGATTCCAAGAAAGAAAGAAAATCCAGAAGAACCAGTTATTATACCAAGAATCAAAAGACTACCAACTTGGTTTGAACCCACTAGAAGCAATCAAGCAGAAGAAATGGAAGTCATGATAAATAATAGTGTATGTAAGAACCTGTGAAAAAGACTTATGAACAAAAGCATTGTGAGATTCATAGGATCTTCCAGAAGGAGGGAGAAGAATATGACAACAACTCCTTTCAGTAAACCAGATATACCTCCTGCAGTATCCATGGATTAAAATTTACATGTAAAATATTATTCTTCCCAAATAAAGAAAATTGAGAAAGAATCTTATACTAGAAAGAGACCCATGTATGCAGATATAAGAAGACCTTGTATGGATTCAAACAACTTGATGAAGATTGTCTCATATACAACAGAAGCGTGGTGAAAACTTTCTATGACATAAATAGTGTATTAGAATGGTTACTCAAAAGTCCAGGATGATGGATTTCTAATCCATGAAAAAGTCTCATGATGATAGAAGAAGTTGGATATGTTTTAGTTTGAGCTTTGCCACAATGTCATGAGCTAGTAGGAAAAAAAATATTGAATTTGACCATGATATATTGTAATGATCAGAGCTATATCAAGTCTTTAGATAAAACTAGTGTTCCATGACAGATCGAAGTACATTGAGATCAATCATTATATTCTCCATGATGAAGTCGATAAGAAAGAAGTGGTTCTCCAATATATCTCCACAAATGAGTAGATAACAAATATTTTGGTCAAGCCTCTGTCCAAAATGAAAAGTTTGTGTACTTAAGAGACAAGTTGGGGATCATGGAGATGACTTCCTTATTGAAAAAGGAAGAGATTACTCCCAGTTTGGGAGGGAGCACTGATATGTTATCGATTTATCGACAATCATTTTTCAGCTCGAAAAATGGTCCAAGATGAGAAGTTCCTTTCCAGTTTGGAAAGTGGTTTGATATTTCTAACGAACATGCATTTTCCAGTTCAGAAAAAGTTCCAGATTGAATAGTCCTTTTCGTAATGAAAATGGTTCGATAGATTGTTGATGTACCACAGACAATGATTCCCCTTGTGGCCAGTGTGGGGGAATGGTCTAGGAAAGTCATTCTTCTTTGAAATCACTCTGAGAAGTGGTCAAGTAGAATGGTCTTCCTCGCCGAGCAGTCATTCTTTCGAAGTTCACAGTTGTGAGCAATTTCGAAGAATGGTCCGTTTTAGAGTTTGGTGCAGGACAATCATTTCCTTAGGAAATGGTCCAGACAATCATTCCCTAGGGTAGAATCATTCTCTCCAGGTTTCACTATGATTAATGTCAGAGGAATGGCCCAGTTAGGTGAATGGTCTAGGTTCAACAATCAGGGACATGAATTCCCTTGGGAAGACTCATTCTCTTCAAGTTGCACTATGATTAGCGCTAGAGGAACATTAGGTGAATGGTCCAGGCTCAGAAATCAGGGAAAGTTATTCTTCTATTCTTGAGAAGAATAATCCAGATAGCCCATGGCTAATGTTTTATTTACGAGGGCAGATGATATTCCATATCTCACATATGTGAGTGGAAGAATGGCCCAGATGACTCAGTTTGTATCATGATATTGTTATGTAGGTTGATATCTGATGATATGATTACTGTGGAGATTGTATGTCTCTGGAAAGTAGTTGTATGCCACTGTGGTGTATGTGTTCCACTGGTTGTGACTATGTGTCACTATTTAAGTAGTCATGTGCTACTTAGTGTGGTTGTGTACCACTGGATAATAGTTGTGTACCACTATGGATAGACACAATTGTGTTCTATTGAATGGAATAGTATTGGAAATGATTACCAGCTAGATGGATAGTCAGTGTGATAGTGGACAAACATTCTCTCGGCAGAAAATGGTCCAGGACAATTATTATTCTAGGACCTATGTTCGGATTAGAAGAATAGTCCTTGTAGCCCATGGTGTGGATTCCAACTTCTGTTGGAAAAATTACTCTTCTAGGACATGTGTCCAGATTGGAAGAGTGGTTTTTGTATCACTCTGTGGAGTGAGTGACTTACTCAACATCGTGCCTGATTACTTAGCTGAATTATGGCTTCGAGAGATGATGCAATTGATGTTATCAGATGATACTGATAGTGATGATGGTGCTCATGATTTGATCATGAGACAGCCTGTGTGGTTATCATGATGCTACCGGTTGAATGGTATGTTTGTGCTCAAGACCATCACCTTTAATACCTCCCTAGATAGGAGGGAGTGTTGATATCATGGTAGTTGCGATAGTTATTAAACATCCATGTGTAACCCTGACAAGACTATAATATTCTGGGAAGCAAGAAGAAACCCCAAAGCATTGGACATAACCGTAGAAGACAAGTCGATTAAAGAAAATAATTAATATTGAGTTTTTAGCCTCCAAAAAGAGAAGTTGGCCCAAACAATTAAGAAAGAGGAGTATAAATACAATATTCCAGAGCTCATTTGGACACACACAACTTGCAACTGTAGAAATTTACTAAGTGCAAAAGTTTGGAGAGTCACTGCAGCTGCAACTACTAGATTTTAGGCTTGGACTTTCTCTTGGTTATGGTTTGAAATTTCTTCTTGGTACTCTAGCTATGGAGAGTGATACACTACCTTGATTGGATATTAGGCCTAGGGTTTTATTCCAGAATTATTCTCTGTCAAGGTTAATATGCTCGAGGGTGGCTTCAACCTATGGTTGGGTGACAATATTACTATATTGTATATGGTAAAACGAGCACACCTACTTTTCTAACAAAGTCGTGGGTGACTTGCATCATGGAAAAAGAAAGGCCAGCTAGATGCACGATGGGGACGAGTCTTGGATTTGGGAAAGGCATTGTGAGTCATCTAGACTCACCAAGTGGAATTGAGAGATCAAGTCTTCAGCAGGTGTGATGAAGTGTGGAAGACACCTTGGCTTGAGGTGGGGTACCCGACAGATGAGTGTGCCCCTTGGTGATGAGTCATATTGGTGTGGGCGCCCGATGAACAGGTGCGCCCCTTAGACAATTGTTTTGGGAGTGGGTTCTTGGTGCACCCATGTGAATCCGTGACATGGATATTTCAGAGTCGGCTTGACCCACCCACCCAAGAGACACGTTGTTTCACCAATGATCATGACAGTTGGAGACGTATATATGGGAGGCAGGAGAGAAATCCAAAACCAACGAAGGGAGTCACACATACTTGGAAATAATAGAGTATGAGTTAGTAGCTGGCTTGGTGAAGACTAGGGCATGATCCTCCCCAAGGGGTCGAGTCACAGTGAGGTGACTCGTGCCACCTTGGGGAAGTATGTGGCAAGATGAAGAGAGGGGCGGGTTGGTTGTTTTGGGCAAGTTGGAATGAGTCTGCGGTGATGGGATCTTTGCGAGTCTAGGAAGAGCCAACAAATATGGTCAAGGTAGATTGGGGAGCTCATGCAAGAGAAGATCTGTGGAGTATTAGTGGTGACTTTGTTGGATCTCTATGGTGGAGTTTGGCAAAAAATGAGTTGAACTATTAGAAGTGTGTGAATACTTGGCATGTGGCAGAGACTATCGCAGAGAGTATCAGAGGTTGTGAATGAATGATTGGATTAGTGGGCAGATCATTCGTTATAGCAGAGAGGTCTGCGATGCGAGGAGAAGAATTGATGAATACTCCAAGTATTACTAATCCATGCACTCCTTATCTATTTTTCTATTGTGACGAGCTACAACTCGGTTCTTTGTATGTTAATGAAGAAACAGGTGTTAGGTCAGTTTGGCCACCCAACTATACATGTTGAGTTGTCTATTGTGCATACTTGTGTTCTTTTTTGAAACATGCTAAGTGTAATAAATAAGATAACTGTATAACTTTTTTAATGAATAAGAAATGAAGATAATAGTAGTTTGGGTTAATTACTTTGGTGTGGTTTTTTCGTCGAATGAAAGGCACTAGTGTCACATGATGCTAGGGAGCGTTGGATGTTTCTGCCATCCAATAGAGGGCTCCTCAACACCATGAATGTTTGCATTTGGAGGAATTGAAGGAGTACAAAAATGGATCAATAACCGTGTGACCCATGTTGAACAAGCCTACCATAATACATGGGCAAGGACACCACCACAATTTGCAATTTTGATGATCCGTCTTTGGCTATTACTGGAATAATCTCCCCTATGAAACTAAATTGCATGTACTATCAAAAGGAAAGTTAAACTTATGCCAACTAGGAACTGCATGAAACACTGTACAATCTATACTATTATGACTGCATTTATCTATAAAGGCTAACAAAAACATTAACTAGCAGTTGACCCTTAAGGGCCATAGTACACTTTCAACTTGTTGTCATTAATGAGACCTTTGAGTGGTTGTCCTTGTAAATTTTCCAGCTTGGTGACACTTGCTTCAATGATGTAGACCAGTCGAAACAGGCCTAGCCAAGGCATACATAAATTACCTAGATGTTGGGAATATTTGTTTTCATATAGTAGAACTAGAGATCTTGGTTGTATGATTTTCTGACGAATGTTAGGGTCGTGCCGGGCCTTATGTATGCATTTTTCCATGACTTGGATGAAACCTGCCACTATACGATCTTCCTTGAGTTCCATAATCTCATCCAACCTGTCTTGGAGGGACTGATCATCAATCATGTGAGTTTCCAATGAAAATCAAAGGATAGGAACCACAAACTCTAGTGGCATGACTGCTTCCTTCCCATAGACTAACATGAATGATATATGCTTAGTCAGCCTTTTGCATGTGGTTCGATAAGCCCATAAAATTGTGGGGAAACATTGATCCTAGTCGTCACGCTACACATTACAAAATTTGGTTAAGGAATGTTCTAAAATTTTATTGAAAGCTTCAATCGTACCATTAGCTTTAGGATGATATGGGGTTCTCTTCTAGTGATGGATCATGAAATCCTAAGCGAGTTGCTAGATAGTCTCATTCATAAAGTGTGAGCCTTGGTCACTCATCATTATGCGCAGACATCCAAATCTAGTGATAATATTGTCAAAAATGAAGCGAGCCGAAGTCTTAGCTATACAATCCTTGAATGGCTTGGTGTCAGGTTTAATTTGGATCTTCATGGATCCTAAAGATACCACGATGCCCTTCATCTCAAAAAAAATTAGAGGAAATAAGTCTTCATATTCTTTCAGGAGGTCAACCACCTAGGTGATGGTCTCCTTGTCCCAGTAATCCCCAATAATGGTCATCTTTAGTGCCTTCTTCGTCCCAATATTATGTTTCTTAGTTTTGATAGATCATTATAATCCAATGTTGTTGTCTCAATCGCCCTTCCCTTTAGATCATGTTCTCCTTCGGAGTCTTGGATCTATACGTTGTGGGGGTTGTCATTGACAATGTTGTCTATATTGATCTTCCAACTATGGAATACTTCCTTCAACTTGGCCATCGATTGGTCATATGAGAATACCATCAGTGGACTAGCATCTTTTGGTTTTCGATGAAAAACAAATTCCTTAACCCGACCAAGAGAAACACTGAGGATTGGATCGTCTGAAGTGAATCAGAATGTCGAAATGAACTAGGAGGTCATATGGGTCCACTCACTTGTTTTCCTTCTAAGTTCTTCTTGGATATACTAGCTTCGCGAGACCATATCCATGGTATGGAAAAATTGATGGACCCATTGGAATTGAGGGATGTTCTTAGCATTTCAGTGTCATTCATAAAAATAGATGTGTTCCTGGGGATCCTTAGTCCCATTATATTGGTTGACCAGCTCAAATTCGATGATGAGATAGAAACATACTTGTATGAACTCGGATGCCTACTCCCAGTTCTGAATATTCAGGCAATGAGTTTCCCACCACCGTGTCGGGGTCCCACGAACCATGACATCCATGGCCTGGAGTCTCTGCTCCGTGAGGATTGTTTTTTCCATTTAGACCAGAAACGTCTCCATTGGTCCAGTACCATCAAACCACAGGGCATCATAAAGTTATGACCCTATCCATCAAACGACCCTTGTGAATCAGACGCATAACCTTGTTGAGACTTCATACAACGTATTCTTCCATCTATCTAGGCAATTTTTCAGAATCCGTGTCATATGACTTGACACTCCTCCAACTTAATTCTCTGTCGACGTTGGGGTTGATGTAATCCTCCCTACGATCTATGACCTTGTATATATTCTCAATTGTCGAGCTTTACACATCCTTGTTGACAGAATCATTGTAGCGGTCACCTTCTTACAGATCGAGTGGTCCAACCACACGCAAGGTGTCAGTCTCAAATGACATTTGACACTTCTTCAAATTCAAGAATGCATTGTTGTCAAAGGCCCAGTCGATTCCTAGCAATGCAGGGTAGGGATCAGACTCATCCATGATTTCAATGACTTCAAATTCAGCCTTCATTTTTACCCCATTCTATATTTACCTCAACCTACTCGAGGTGGTCGATGGGGTAGATCTAATACTGGTTGCCTAATCGATGTTGAATCGGTGACCAAACCAGCTTTGGTTTCCCCATCACTTCTCAGGACTTCTTGGATAAAATGTTCACAACAGATCCTAGATCCAACATGACTCCATCCATATCATACCCACCAAGCTATGCGATAATCTTAAACTCTCGGCCAGTGCACTTATGCTTGTTGACCTAGTAGACATCTCTTTTTGGCAACAAAGTTGCAATGGTGGTCTCCTCTCCTTGGTTTTTCATGTAAGCAGTTAACATTTGAGCCAACTTGCTTGTATCTTTTGGATCTCTTATAAAATGGAAACAACAGTGCAAGAAGGTATTGACTTGATATTTTGCTTCTTCCATGCGACTAATATCACGCAAGGCTTCTATGCGTGCTACATGTTGCAACTCATCTTGGCGTTGTTCATATGCTTCATGCTCAGTGCGTCACAACATAGTCTTTATGCGTGCTTCTTCTATTGATATTTGGGTGGTGCATTGGATTTCTCCATGCATGCGAAATTCCTCCAAAGACCTTTGTGTCATGCATTGTAGTTCGTTGACCACATAGGCTTCTTCCATCGACATTTGTGTCACCCACTGCACTTCCTCGTAGATCCTTTCTTCTTCTAGTGACCTCTGTATCTCCCTCTGAACTTCCTCCTGGACCCGTTCCTATTCAAGGGACCTCTGAGTCACACGTTGCAGCTCCTCGTGTGCTTTTTCTTCCTCCAAGGCTCGTTGTGCATCGTGAAAAAATTGCTTCTTTTGAGCCATGTCAAACTTAGGAGGGCGTTGGGGGCCCTTCTTGATATTTCCTTCTACTTGTTGACCCAATATTTCTTCGAGTTTGAAATCCGATCCTGTCTTCGCCCCTCCACGGGTTACTACCCGAACGTTTCCTTCTCCCTTCTTATTCTAATTTTTGTGTGGATCGACATGTACCATGTTACAATTACCCTTCTTATCCTCCCACTTTTTCATCAAGTCTGGACAATCCTCGATTACATGTTCGATATTATAACAGTATGCACAGAGAATGCATGACTTAGTGCATAACCTTGAGACATGACCAATATCAACGCAATTGAAGCATGTGCGGGGCCTATTGCATCCTCCACCATATCCTCATCCTCAACCATGTCCATACCCACCTTGATGTCCTCCTTGATATCCTCCTTTGTCGTTGGCCTCACACTCACCACCCTTTTGTTCCTCTTGCACCCGAAATGCATCTCGGGTGTTATCTTTCATCATTTAGAGGGAACAACAATTGTTGATATCGTGGCCAACAGAATTACATAATTCACAAAAGGGGGGGGTGATTTGTTGCTTAGTATTTTTGTATGGTGGGTCAATAGGGTGGAACATGGCTCTATTGTCGACATATTTCACACCATTTTGATTGTCCAGAGGGAAATGGACTCGGTGTGCCATTTTCCACATAATTCAGAAGTACCGAGAACTCGTCTTCTTGATGCCCTTCTAAGTGGCACCACACATGTTCACGAACAACTTTATTTTTTGACATATCTTGCAACTGTATTGTTAGGTTGGCCAGTTCTAACTGAACCTGCACCAACCTACCTGATGTTTCTGTGCTTCCAAGTGTGGCTTCCAAATGCATCATGATCTCGACTGCCTCGGCCTGAGTCGTCACATTTTGTTAGGTGAGAGAGACTCGGATATGGGGTAGCAACCCCACAATGAACCATTCTTTGTGTTGTACATCCTGGATCTAGAATGTCAGCCTATCCAACAATATTTTGAACCACTAGTCATAGTCCCAGATGATCTCTCCTTCTTTTTTCTTAATTTCCTTAATCTTTGTAATGCATTGGGATTTTGACTTCGGCTTCTAAAATTCCCAAATCATATCCTATTTGATATCAGAAAGGGACCTCTCATGTCCTGCTGGAGAAATAGCCTTATATTTCATGTACCATGTCGGGTCCTAATCCCTGAACATAGTCTCTAGTTGCGTTATCTTATCTACCTCATCTATAACTCCCTTTACAGACTAGATTGCCTCACATGTGAACCAATATTGTTCGACATCATCTTTACCCATTCCATGGAACATGGGTAATCTCAGCGTACTATCTTGATTGGCCATCTTGGGACCAAGGTTAGTTCTACTCTTCTGACTGTTATTGTTTGGATCCTTCCACAACAATATTGCTTGGGGTAAAGTATTATTGACTTAATCTTCTCCTTCACTCATGTCATCACTTCTTTCCTCTTTTTCTCTCTCTTCAAATTCAACCTCTTCACCATCTATTATGTGTTCTTCTTAATTAAAAATGTGTAAGGGGGGTGGAACAAAGGGGGGGTAATACCATCTTCTCCTGAAATTTCTTGTGAGAGGACCCAAAGAGCCATCTAGCTATAGTTGGGCAAGACCATCCAACATTATCGGTTCATCTCCCCCACCACTAGGGGAGCCTCTATATTCCTTCATGTTTGGTGCATCCACATTTTGTGCCTTCTCCTCCTGGTCTGACTGTGCACCACCGTTGTGCACTCCTACCTTTGGGTTGATTCATGACTGCCACTGCGTGAATAATCTCCCGGTTTGATTTGTGTAGTGCCACCTTGCACAAAGACAGTTTCTCCGCTCAGCACATGACTTCTCTACACACTGATCATTGGGCTTCTCAACGTACCACCACTACATCGAGAGCCAAAATATCGTTGGAGTGGTGCCCCACCATAATGCGTGACAACTCCTCTTCTTGTCAGCGCATGATTGTGTGACACTTCCTCTTTCGAGTCCACCAGTGCACCACTAATTTGTGCCCGCACACCATACATTTTTTCTCTTCTTCTTCTCAAGGTTTCAACACACCGCAAAAAACAAAGGGTACATGATTCATCACCTAATCCCTCACTACCACTACTATCACTACTGATATATTTGATTCCAAGCCTCCTCGTAGGTTGGGTCTCGCTTGTGCTCCACTCTGGCACAACATCCTCTCCCACACCATTTCCTGGAATGAGCTTCCTCTTCATTTTGGGCTCGACACCTCATTGCACACCCTCAACTAACTCTTATTAATTATTTCGCTCAATTCTCTCCCTCAACTCAACTCTTCTTGCGTATCTTTTGGCTCTTTTTCTCCTCTTCTCTTCTAGGTCCATTCCAGTCCTCACCTCATCTCAACAACTTCTTGGATCCTCCTTACTAAATCCATCCTCTGGCTCTTTCCCCCCAACCTTTGCTAGAAACCCCCCCAGCGCTAAGGGGCTTACTCATCCATCTTATCAAGCTCCATGCACATCATTATTTTTTCCACGAACAACATCTTGATCTAAAGGGGGATCTCTTCTAACATCCACTTTCTGGGACCTTCTTCAAACTTTCTTTCATCCTCACTGAAAGAATCGTTATACTGTATAGAAAACTCAACAATATATCCTTCCTTTACCCGAGAAAACTAGAAATCAATGATTTGAGTCCACTTGTTATCCAATTCCTTTAAACTATCAATCTTGGCTTGATCCCATACTACCGGCTCCAATGATAACAAAGATGAATTAACTTTTGCTTGTCTTTTTAACCATTCATGCAACAAACATGGAAATTATGTGAAAAAGAGTTCATGTAGATCAGAGTAAAGATATCTACCTTTCCATTCTTTTGTTTTCACCCGCAATCCTTTCATCTCTCATAGGGAACACTTGTCCTCTTTCATTTCTATCCAGTCTTGAATTTCCCCTTTAGACGGATGCCACCACATTTCTCATTTACTCCATCAATCTTAACAAGACTTCAGGTCCCAACAACATAACCATTTGTTGGCGTTAAGATATGTAGTGTTGTTTCTTTTGTACACACATGAGCGTGCACTGAATTTCCTAACACTGGAGGGTTTAAGACCCAGGGTTCATCTGGAGCGTGTCCAAAAAAAAACCTAAGCACCGACATATCAATCCTCGGTCGAGGCTGAGGAAGGTCTCACCCCTAATGCATAGAGGATCACAAAGACCATAAGGTCTTGTGTCGGGGATGTAGGATCAAACATAATTAACATAACTGCAAATGGAATCCATGTAACTCATATCTAATAATCTAACAAGGACTAAGAATTAAAACAATACACACACATGTGTTACTCATTCATCACAAACACAAAATATAACATAACTGCCATATTTTTATTACTGAACATATTTCTTCATATGATATATATACAATGTGCTAAATACTTAGTTGCACAACATAAGACTTCATCTCATTACTATAAAAAAAATGGGAATACAAAGGAAGGCGTCTTGCGCTAATTGTTAAGACTTGGGCAAATATAGGACATAAGAGACTTCTCCATACAACACATGATTTCCATAAACTAACTCAGAGCTCTAGTACTGACGTTTTTCCAAATTCTCCAGCCTCTTTTTCGAGATGAGAGCTCTCTTTTATATCTTCTTCTACTCAGGAGCATTGTCCTTCACTATTCTTCTCCACTCTATTTTCTGATATAATGACCTCACATGCTTCTGGTACCTACCAAGGCTCCATGTAGGTTCTTTGCATCATGGGAAATCTTAACTTCCTTGGCCAACTCATTTTATGTCTGCCCCACATCTTCATTTGCTACTGACAGTAATCATTCCAAGAGATATCCCGATGATTCCTTTCTTTCTTCTGGTGGGCTTCTTCTTGATTTCCGACGCTACTGAAAAAACTTACATTGACGCGCCCAACTTAAAAAACTTGGACCAACATGCCTTTGATCACTTTTAGACTTGGTGCACTGCTCAACAAAACCCAGTCTGATGCATGCACTATGGAATTCTTTTGTGTATCTACTTAGGCACTTGCAAAACTACTAGATGAGCATGCACAACTTTCGTTTGTGTGTGCGCGCAAAAATGGACCTAAAATTTTGGGTGCCAATAGTATCCCAAGATGACTCAAGTAGTGGTTGAGTTCTTTAAGCTTCATGTAGGATGTCTTGGGGTTAATCCATTGAGTTCGATGCCTCTATTGCATGCCTCACTTTAGGTCCCTACCAAGTCATGGATCAAAATCAACATCGATAGGTTTACACTAGGTACCATCTGAAAAATGAAAGCATGTGCCTAGGGGTTTCCCCAATGAGGTTTTCCTTTTGGAAAAATGAAGTAGCCCAACATAACTCAAGTTTCCACTATACTAGTGTCAAGGCATGACCCCTATCTTTTGTGCCTCAAATCCAATGCTCTAAAAATGATTGCGTGTCATTTGAAACCATGAGGGTTCAATGCCTTCATTTAAATGCAATCGATATCTTCATTACATTAAAGGAGAAATATGCTAAAAAGATATAGACCCCCACCCTAATTTTTTTTACCATCATTGGTCCTAGTTCAACATCATCAATATCAATATGTACAATTTATACTAGATAAGTGGCCACTATGATTAACATGGACCCCATTTAAATCACACATTGTCCATGTTTCCCTAAAAACTTTGTAATCACTATGTCCATCTCCATGTCCACGTTTCCACTCCCAAGTGTGGTAAGAATAGATGTCTAACGCATTTGTGTGGAATAGACAATGGACTATTAACTAGCAAATGTTATTATATGTGTGGGTGTATTATTGGTACATGATTAAGCTACATAATTGTCAAGGATTAAAGTACTACAAGAATTAAGTGACTTTACTTGTGCAGTGGAATGACTATTGAGTTTGGCCTAACAAAGATTACAATCCAATAAATATAAGAATGCAATAAGAGTCTAACACTAAATGCATAGATCTATGTGCTAGAACTCTTTGGATGATATACTAGTCCATATCCCAATTTTTGTTGACATGAATGGATGTGAATTATTGATTTTACAAATAGCATTGTTACATATTTATACAAAATGAAGAGGACAAAATGATGAAGAGTAGTCCCTAAGGTGGCCTTTTGATCCTTAGAACTAGATTGGTTGGGTGCATGATCCTAGTATAACTTAATCATGCATTGGATGGTTGTACCGATCCTCTAGTATGTGACATGTCACTAACAAGGAAAAATGAGCCATATCTAAGGTGGCATGTAGTGAGATGTGATGAGATATTTTTAAGTTAGTTCCATGCAAATTGGGTCTAGGTTTCCACTAAGATGATTAGGACAAGCGTTGTGTACCAATCACACAAAGGTTTGTTGCAATGAGTGCTTAGATTTGGTCATGCTTGTTGGGTGTATTACAATTATCTTTGGTGCATATTAAAGTATCTCTAATGTAGAGACTAATACTCATCCCTTAAAGTAGAAAGGATTCCATTTTGTTGGGGGTAGAATTCAAAGATCGCATCTTATGAAGATTTTATGTCATAGAAGAAAACTTCATACTACATAGTGATATCTAAAAGATGAGAAAATCCTATTGTCCCTTCCCAAATATGAAAAACTTAGTTGACATGGAGGATAAACCTATCATGACATTATTAAAAAGTTGTGTAACTTTATATCATCTTATCCTATTATGATCTTGATCAAAAAGTTTTTTCACACTACCCACTAAAGATATTTATGCATCATAATGGTTTGCTAAAAAAAACTAGAGGACAAGAAGGTTGTGGATGAACTCAACCTATCGTCAAGCCATTTCTTATATATAAATAGTGACCATATGACCTTTAACAAAAATAAAATTGCAATGATTTTCTTCAATTCTATAATAATTCACCATTATAATTCCCTAATGGTGAGGAATAAGCTTCTATGATTGCATCCGACATATACCATGTTCCTTCTTAAGAATGATTGATATAACACTAAATTATAAATGTCTAGAGGTAATATATGTCATAAAACATCTTGTCTTGAACTAAGTTGATCATGCAAAGGAGTTTAGTTTGCATTGGTATGTGATGACCCAAGGTTTTGCTTATCACATCCAACCAATGATATATAACTATGATGCATGTATATAAACAAAAATTCTCCCAAATGAAGCCTTTAGTAACTTAATTAAAACCATATTCATGAATAAATAATTCAGAAGTATACAGTTTTGACAAATAAACTCAACATATGTAATCCATTACAATTGACCACATAAATGTTCCAGCATGCATATATCAATGATTGAATACTTATTTGCACAATGTGTAAACATGCATAATGATGGTGGCGTGATTTACTGTTAATTCTTACAATTTAGACAATGTTTTATGATTACGATATATAAATATAACTATTAATTGATTTTTTGTAAATTCACATGTTATTAGTCCCTGCCAAGGGAATATAGCAATGAGTTTGCTATTGATTTGACATTAATTTTCCTTGTATTTTAAATTTATGTGTTTAGTGTAATGTTTAACTTAATAAAACAAATATATATTTTTTGATATAATAAAAATATTTGTTTTTTTCATTTCTCATTGGTTGATATATTCCAAGTCTTATTGTTGCCTTCATGTGTTTCAATATTTGAAATTAATTACATAATCAATAAACTTGGTTATAAGTACCTAGTACCTTTTATATAAAAAAATTAAGAAAAAATGTAAAAATGTTGTGTGTTCTCTCATGATTACTATCCATTCATTTCATTATTATTGTATTTCAATAACTTGGTTATAAGTAACTAGTACCTTTTATATCAAAAATTAAGAAAAAAAGTAAAAATGTCATGTGTTCTCTCATTATTACTATCCATTTATTTCATTATTATTGCATTTATGCTTTTCTCTTATCATTAATACAAAATGCACTCCTACTAGATTAATACAAAATGATATACATATAATTATGTATGATGACATATATGTAATTTATTTTTAATAGTAATTTTGAATTTCTTTTTAAATGAAAATAAATTAGTAAAAATATAGTTAAAGATGAAAAACAAAATGATATAGACAACTTATATATATCTTTCCCTTTTAATAATGATTTTGAATTTTTTTTAATAAATACAAATAATCATTATAGCAAATTGACAATGGTTTTATAGTAAATTGACAATTGTTGGGACACACTAACTAGTTCAATGATCCTAGGTACACTCCATTTAAAAATTTACTTGGCAGGGACTAAGCTGCCATGCAACCCTTGTTATTACTCCACAAGCAGAAAGCTCCCATGATTCCGATGTGAATCCTCTGAGGCAATCGTTTGAAATTGGCATTGAGAAAAGCTCCCATGACTCCTAGACCTTTAAGATATATTTTACCTGATTCTCAATCCTTGTTGGTGGAGAGAACAAAAATTGAACTCAAATAATTGCAGGGATATAATGTATATTATACCTACTATTTTAGGGTAGGGAGGCTATGTGAGATAAGTTTTAGGCAACGATGTTTCTAAACATTTTATATTATCCGTTTATATATTATTTTCAAATTTTGTAATGGAATCGTGGAATAATAATTAGTTTATAAATTATTTCCAAATTTTGTAATGGAATTGTTGGTGTTTTTTATAAGGTAAAAATAATTTTTAGGGTTAGGTGATCATTTAAAAATAATTTTTTTAGAAAGTTGTAGCTTTGACTCCTTTTTCAATTTTATTTTTTCTAGAAAATGACAATAATAATAATAATAATAATAATAATCTAATTTTAAGGTCATGGTTAAGCTAGACATCAAATCGGTATATGAGACTCCCTCCGCCCAATGATGTATGAGACCCCTTGTTTGTGGGACAAGGGACTCCCTATGCCCAAAGATTTGATTCGTAAAGTCTATAGAAGTATACATACCCTACCCCCCTCTGGATTTGAACTTATGACCTCCTGGGAGGAAACACCATAGTCAAACACCATTGCATTAGATGACACTCATTGTATTTGAACAATAGTTATTGCCCATAATGTCATGAGAGAGGAATCATCCTTCTAATGCCTACGAGAGGTTTTTCCCAGGAATCACAATTTTCCATTGCATATTATGATGGAAGAATTTTTTTTAATGTAATACACATTTATCAAAATATATTTATTATTTTCTTATTCATTCACTTATATTTTAATTATATTTTCAAGTGTAACATTATCAAAACATTAAAACACATACTCGTTAAACTATTTGCATCCCTAATATGTATTAATATTTTTGAAGCATCGTTTGAAGTTACATAAATTGATTTTTGTTGACATTTTTGAAGCATCATTGAATAGAATTATTTTTGAACAAGGTATGAAATATAAACAATCTAATCATCTGCACATGGAGCAAAAAAAAAATTAAGTGAATTAATGAAAGGCCTTTACAAAAATTGAAGAGAATAGTATTGTTGATGGATTTTAGAGATTCAATATAGGCAAAAGAATTCGATTTTGTAACAAAATTTGTCTTATGTTTTTTTTTGTTTTTCTATTTAAACTCAATTATACCATTAGTAAGTCGGCCCTATGTTTTGTGAAGTTTACATTTGGTATTCAAAAGGTCTACCCTTGTGTTGATAAGGTCACCCCAACATTGAGAAGGCTAGGGATCAAAATTTCATAAGGTCGCTTTGATCTTCATCAAAAGGTTGTCCCAACATTTAGGATTTCAACCTCACCATTCAGAAGGTCAATAAAAAATGTGCCATATATTACACTAAAAATTGAATTGGATGTACATACTAGAGAACAAAAACAAGAAATTTCCCTACCTTTATAAGCAAGGAAAGCCAACATAACCACCACGGTTACTCTTGCATCATGTTAATAAACATTGGGAGGAACTCATTGGGCCATTTAACCTCAATTCTCAACAAATTAAATTATGTTTCCAAACCAACATTACTCAAATTAAGGTTTTCATTCGAGTAAACATTTCTCATGCTCCTATATTAGTATCCTACAAATGAGATGAAGACTAAAGAATGCTTGTGCCTTTTTGGTCTAGTTTAAGCTACAACTACATATTTGAACTCATAAACGAAGCGAAAGATTTGCTTACATGTTTCTGTTGCCGATTGATGTTGTTGTTTCCTTCGTCTGATGCTCCTTTATGCTATGCTACCTTCGTTCACTGTGTGTCCACTTGTCTGGTTAGATATGAAAAGGAAAGAAATGTCCAAGGGGTTGTTTACATAATTTTGAAGCCAAAAAGGTTGGGGTGTGCTAAAGGTAAAAACGACATGCATATTGAGTAAGCGAGCATAGCTGGTAGGCACAAACTTGCACGAAGTAAAAACACCTCGTTAATTTTCCCATTAATTTAATATCATATCGTGCAATTGACATCTAGTAAGGTATGGATGACACTGCAAAAGTTCCACAAAGTAAAAAGTCTCATTATTTTCCTCATGCAATTGACATATGGAAATGGCGAGCCACAAATTTAATTTAAAATGCCCCATTAATTTAATAACCTATTGTGCAATTGACATATGGTAAGGGTTGGATGACACCGCACAACTAGTAAGGGTTGGTTCTACTTACCCATCACATCTCACTCACCATCCAACTGACATCTTGTAAGGGAAGTGGGACTGAAGTCAATAAAAAAACCTAAATAAGAAAACCTAAATACAATAAATAAACTAAATCACAGTAAAAAACATAAAAATCAAAGCAAGGTAAAAACCTAAATACAGTAAAATACCTAAATCACCTTAATCATCCAATTTAATGATGGACAAACATGTTTTGTCATGCAATGAAATTTAGTTTCAAATATCAACCTTTCTTTTAATGTGTCGACAAAGAATATTATGAGCAAATAAAAATGTAGCCATTAAAAATTCATTTGTGATTAAAAGGCTATTCCAATAAGTGTGCGCCTATCGACATAATTAAACGAGATCTAAAGGGTTCTATGTCCTCGCACGTAATGAACAATTATTTTATACCCAAATTCAAGTATACATCAATAGTGCAATTGCAATGACTCACGATATAGTCAAGTATACATCAATAGTGAAATTGTAGGAACTCATGATATATTGACATTCCCCAGTTACAGGTTTAGGCATACCGAAGCACACCATAGACCTTCCTTATCCATAGGTCTAAGTATGGCTAGAAACACCACTTTGTTTAAAGCAAGGTATATCTGCGCATGTTCAATTTATTTTGTGTAGACTTTCAATATAGGTCCAAGTATGGCTAGAAGCACCACTTTGTTTAAAACAAGTTATATCTGCTCATCTTAAATTTATGTTATATAGACTTTCAATAAGTTAAGAGACATCAACAAGATTCTTCATCAGTAGCTGAAATATTTTAATGCAAGATTCACGAGTAACTCAAATATTTTAATGTAGGTAAAACGTTCATTGGCCATAGGTGCACTTCAAACTATTATGCCCAGAAAATGGAGATGCGGGGTATCAAACCCCATACCTCTCGCATGCAAAGCGAGCACTCTACCATGTAAGCTACATCCCCACATGGTTGCAAAGTTGACCCTTTTGAATATATGATTTATATCTTCCCAGCGTTCTCCGACAACCACACAGACATGAACATATAAATAAAAATGAGACATGCTATGCACTATAAAGATTAAAAAAGTAAATGCCACAAATTATGATTTCTCTAAATTTATTGAAAGCCGAGAATAATCAAATTTATGAGGATGAAGTCTTTCTCAAGTTTTCATCTCAATCATTGTAGAGAACACAATGTTTATTAATCAGAGAAAATTAATTTGAATTATTTGTTTTCTCTCATATGTATGTATTTTAGTTTTTTTTTTTACTTGGGTTCAATTGAAATATAAATATTTATTTGTTATTAATAAAAATGTTATATGTGAATGCAATATTAGTCCTTGCCATAGGCATAGAGGGAATATAGTGATTGATAAATCGTTGACTTCATATTAGTTTGTCCTTTGACCACAAATGTTTCCATATTATCTATTGTTGGAACCAGGGAACTGAAAACATCGATTTTTATATCAAAAAAAGTACCATATTTGTCATGATCTGATTGGACAAGGGATTGGAGGTCTTATTGTCAGCTTCGTTATTCCCAATGTTATATATGTTGGCATATCCAAAGTATTTGATCGTATATGGTCTTTATGAATCATATATTTTGTTATGCATTCGTTGAAGGTAGATTAATGTTAGCATTAATCTGAATGTTTGGTTTAGCATTTTATGCTAGGTAAATTTATGGCAATGTTTGATATGGTGGAATATCCAAAGTTTGTCCTTCCAATAAATTCTCTGGTGTTCGAACTATTGCTACAAAAAAAACATAATATTTTTTTGGGGATACGTCAGAGATCTGCCACTTTGCATTTTTTTTGTTACATGTTTAGAGAGCATTTCTGATAGACTTAAATGTTCACCTAACAAGATTGGTAGCGTTGAATACTTATGTAACAGGCTTGTTACAATACATTTTTTTCCGTTTTTTAAATTTATATGTTTTAGCGACATTGTTGGTTTACTAGTTCATGCTTGTTTTTTGCATCTCCATTGATTTCTTATTTGCATGTTGTTGTTGTTCTTGCTTGCCTGTTCATGTTCTTGAATTTTGCACATTTGGGTTTCTATAATCGTGATTGGAATTGTGTTGGCCTCAAACTATATTTCATGATCGCCGATGCTTTTTCCATGGATTATGTGTTGTTATGGTTTCATAGTTATGAGAGTAGGTTTTGTTGTGTGAGCGATACAATTTTTCTCTTCCTTTTGTTTTTCTCTTGTAACCTGCATTTATGGATCAGTTTTGTGGGTTCACGATTTTTTGGGTTCAGAAAATTTAAAACCCCTCCATCCCTGCTACCTTCCACCCTTCCCAATAGACATTAATTATTCTTTCAAAAGTCAGAACCGACCAAACAAGTACGAAAATACAGGCCTGAATAACTGGAAAGGTTGAGGACATCTCCCATTAAAATGAATAGACATACGAATATTATTGGATCTGGTAATTTCTTTTGCCTCAATTTTGAGTTTGCAAAAATATATTTTTTCTTTTTTTTCCTGTTTGAGGTCTTTTAGTTTTCTTAAAAGATTCAACATAGTCCATGAACGTGTCGCCCACAGAGGCCTTCACGTCATGTCCCTCTTTAATATTTCACATATCTTAGATGTGAGATTTGAGACTCTGCTCGGATATGGGAATTTTAATATGTGCTAATAGTCACTATTCAACGTACATATTTGAAAATATTGGCATTAATAAGCAAAAATATCGAGAACATCTGTCATTAAAATGAATTAACACAAAATCTACGGAAGATCATCCAGCGTTTCTTTTAAATACTTATTGCCATTTCTCTCTAGCATCAAAGAGTTGTGCTTAAGGGTGCCTTTGTTCTAATGTTCCTGGTCATGGACATGTAAGACAACTTAGAGATGCGATTGAGGCCTAGATGAAAGAAGAGAGACTGGTTTTATGTGACGTGAGCTTTGAGTAAAAAAAAACTCTGTTATAGAAGAGAAAGTCAGAGAGGGGGAAAACAAAAGAACAAGTATGTTATGGTTGGTGTTCTCCCTGTGTTCAATTCTTTGGTTGGTTGAAAACACTGCCTGGAGATTTGTTTGTTGAACTTCTTTGTTTTCTTGCTGGGAGTTGTAATGGATTTTCAGGTCACGTGAAAAATAGTTCTTCATTGAAGTATATAGCTTCTTCCAACAACAAATATTTGGCAAGTGTATCGAATTTTGCAGATCCCAGAAGATTTTGTATTCCTTGGAGGCGGTGCATTTAGAGTGGCTTGCAGAATGGTCTGTCATGTTCATAGATGATGCAAAATATTTCTCCATTTGTGAATGCAACCAGATAGGTAATAAAAACTGTATGGGTGGATAAAATGACATATTATCGCTACAAAAGTTTCTGATGCGATCTGCAACATTTGATACACTTGCCAAACCTGTGGTGATGTGTTTTGCAGCATTTGATGCACTTGGCAGATCTATGTTGTCCGAAGAAGTTATGTACCTCAACAGATTTTCATTTTTTAGCTCGGTTGAAAGTTTCTTCCAATTTACTGTAATAAAGCAAAGAGGTTCAACATACAAATCTTCAGGCATGCTTTACAACCAAACAGATGATCGAATACAAGGAGAATACCAGTCACAACATACTTGAATTTTTTTCCCCTGCCATAGCTATGGTGACATAAAACGAATCCCTCCACTTTGAAATCGGCCTGAATCACATTTCTAAGTTGTCTTGGATGTCAAGGGTCAAGAACATTGCAAGGAAAGCACCTTGAACCCCAAGTTTTCAACGACAGAGGAAAATTACTACTTGACAAAGAATGGAATGTTGAATAACCAGCGATTGCAAGCATACCATATCTAGAAGAGACAAGGTGTTCAAAAAACTGGGATAGATGTAGTTGGCAGCACTGATTAAGTAGAAAACCCGAAATTGATATTGAACTCATTTTTTACGAATAAAGGGTTTGAACATCAAGAAGCTTCATCAATGTACATATTTTTTATTGGTCGGTGGCAGGCTAAATCGCAATCGTTGTGGAAAATAGCCTCAATTGTATTTTGTAACGCATATTATTTGGATATAAAATAATTCCGCTTTATTCTTTAATAGTATTTTCCAATCTCTGGTATTTGTTTTAATTTTATTTTGTGCCTTCTTCCCCTATGTCGTTAAACATGGACGACAAGTTTTTCTTTCCGTTTCCCACTATTTCAATTTAAATCAAGCATGCTCTGTTCGTTGCTTACATTTTACATTTAAGAATATTTTTTCATAAGCCATACTTATGTGGCACTGGTCCTGTATTTAAAGAAATAAATTGGAGGAGCCAGCATGTTTCCATTCTTCGGGTCCCGTAAATAGAATGAATTAATGAGTTACAACAAGGCAACTTCTTCTATTTGATAATATCTATGCATATACAATAATATCAGTACTATTGGAATAAATACAAAAACTTCCTCTTCTGCAAAGCTTAAGCAATTATGTTTGTGTTTGTGGTATTAAAGAACTATGTTCCATGTTCCATCATATACATCTTGTAGCCAAAGAGCTTCTGTGCTCTGTAATTTATGCTTTAACTATTGATAACTCACCAGGCGTTCGAAAATCTTGGCATTGATAAAGGAATGACTAAAGTTGTCTTAATTACTTAAATCACACCAAATTTTGATTACATTTAATTTAATTTAGATATTGATGTTTATGGAGAGTCGGTGTTTGCTCATGTCATTGCAAGAAATACAAGATGAATAGATGATAAGGAGTTTATCTCATTGAAACCACAATGCAAATTCATGTTTCTTGTTGTGTTATGTACATCTTATAGTCAATTTTTTTGTGGTTTCAACGAAATTTGCGAACCGAAGAGCATCCTACAAATTGGGAGATCATTTGCATTTGAAACAGAAACAATCCATTAATATATATTAGTATGAATACTATTAAGATAAATATGAAAACTTTCTCCATTAATACATATTAGTATGAATACTATTGAAATAGATATCAAACCTTTCTCTTGACCAATACTTAGCCTGTTATCTGGCCACCAGGCCCCGGGTTCACGGTACCCAGCACCTATGTCCCTTGTTCTGTCATATACATCTTGCAGCCAAAGAACTTCAGTGATCTGCAATTTATTCTTTTACTAGTGAGAACCCAACAGGGATTCGAAAACATTGCCATTAATAAACGAAAAAAAAGGTTTTTCGACTGTCAGATACTTATCCCTTTTCCCGTTTTCCTTCTCCCATTCATTATGGCTTTCTGATTTTATACTTAGTCGTCTTTGTATGATGGGCACTTTTAGGGTTCGCAGGCTGGCATATCTTCATTTCCATCTGTATCTTCACATGACGAATCCGACCGACCGTTGTTCCTTTGCACACCTAGGCAATTTTATGGTTGTGGTTGCCAGGTTGGCGCATACGAAATGGCCTTTTCTTCTTCCCGCTCGTTATCTCTTTCTAGATATATACTTAGTCGCCTTTCTATGGTATCTCATTCCAGAGTTGGTGGGCTCACATTTCTTCATCTCCATCCATATCCTCACATGAAGGATCCGACCGACCGTTGTTCCTTTCCATACTTAGCCAATTTTATGGTCGTTGTTGCAGGGTCGACGCTTACGAACCCGACTGTTTATTGTTCCCTTATATACATCTTGCACTCAAAACATCTGTGATCTACAATTCCACTGTGGGTTCCTCCTATACATTAACTCTGTTCAAAGTATCTTTTGTTGCTTTCCATCCCCAGCAACTTCGTGTCCTTCTGTGATATACATCTTCCACTCAAAATTTGTGTGATCTACAATTCCATTGTGGACTCCTCCATCCTTTTTCCCTTTTTTTCTTCCTGTGTATTATGGGACTATAAAGTATGGACATGATATTTTATAGAGCATGTATGGATTTCGCATTCTATACCTAGCCACATTTTGGATCGCGGGTTCTCAGGCGGGTAGGCTCAAAATTGGGCCTCCATTGTTCTGAGCCCTGCAAATAGCACCCAGAATTCTGCAATATAAAAATTGACAAGAGGAACTGCAGATTGGTTGAATGAACATTGCATTTCTATTGTTTTGTGTCCTCCAAACATCGCTCCCATTTCCATGATATACAAATTGACACACGGAGTCCAGGGCTGGCAGGGTGGAGATTGCCATTGATTACGGATGGCAATCCCTGTCAAGTATCTCATAGTATCTAATTTTTTTTTGTCAATACTAAATTATCTCTTAGTGGTGACAACTGGACAGAGAGGTACAAAACAGTTGGCATCACACCCTCCACAATATACAAATTGACTACCGGATTCCCACATCGTTCGTTCTTCCGTGTTACAGATTATGCATTCAAATGTTCGGAGCGATACAATTGGAACCTCGGGGCCTCGCATCTTCTGCAGAGACTTTGTCAGTCTGTTTTGCATCCTCCTGTTGTCGAGTTCATGAAATTCCCAACTCTTGGATACTGTTTCGAGTTGGCACCAAGCTTTGTTCTACCACGGTTCACAAATGTTTCAAAGTATCTTTTGTTGTCTTCCATCTTCACTAACTTCCTCCCGTTCCTAATATAGATTGGTTGTGTTGTTACTAGTGACAAATGAACACAATGGCATGAAATAGTTGGCATCTGGCCCTTTGCAAAATACAAATTGACTACTGGGTTCACATCTTCTACTCAAAATTTCCATGATCTACAATTCCACCACAGACTCCTTAGTCCTTTTTCCCTTTTCTTATTCCCGTGTATTATGGCTCTCTGGTTATATACTTAGTTTCCTTTCTATCATCACGGGTTCCAGTGTTGGCGGGCTGACATATATTTATCTCCATCTATATAATGACACGACAAAGTCAACCGACCGTTGTTTCTTTCCATACTTAGCCAATTTTACGGTCGTGGTTAGCGGGTTCGAACTCTGCTTCTTGTTCCGTGATGTACATCTTGCACTCAAAACTTCCATGATCCACAATTGTACCTAATTCGGGAATGCTAATTTCTTTGTGTTTTTTTTCCACGAACCTATGTAACAAACGTTACTCTTATTTTTTTGTGTTTCTCTCCACAAACATATGTAAAACGTATGTAAAGAAAACTAATTCGTCAATGCTAAAAAAAAATTGTCCAAGAAAAGCCTTTGTTTTAAAGCAAACTAATTTGGGAATGCTAATTTTTTTTTGTTTTTCTCCACGAACCTATGTAACAGACGTTATTACTATTCTATTGTATGTTTTTAAATGTTCATGTAATTTCCAGAGATATGTAACAAACATTATTATTTTCTCAAAAAATTCTATAGTCCACAACTCCGCTTGTCAATTTGTATATCGTGGAATTGTGGGTGCTATTTGTAGGGCACAGAACATCAGACACTCAATTTTGAGCCCACCAGCCCGAGAACCTGTGATACAAAATAAAAATTGACTACCGGGTTCACATCTTCTACTCAAAATTTCTGTGATCTACAATTCCACCGCAGACTCCTTAGTCATTTTTCCCTTTTCTTCTTCCCATGTATTATGCCTCTCTGGTTATATACTTAGTCGCCTTTCTATCATCATGGGTTCCAGAGTTCGCGCGCTGACATATCTTTATATCCATCTATATAATCACACGACGAATCCGACCGACCGTTGTTGGTTTTCATACTTAGCCAATTTTATGGCCACGGTTGCCGAGTTGGCGGTTTCGAACTCTGCTTCTTGTTCTGTGATGTACATATTTCACTCAAAACTTCTGTGATCTACAATTCTACCATGGACTCGAATTCACAAGCTTCACTCTACCACGATTCACAAATGTTTCAGGTATCTGTGGTTATCTTTCATCCCAACTAACTTCTTGTCCTTCCTAATATACATTGGTTGTGCTCTTACTAGTGACAAATACACACACTGATATGAAACAGTTCGCATCCAGCCCTCCACAATATAGAAATTCACTACCGGGTTCTGACATATTCCCCTCTTCCATGTTACAGATTATGCATTCAAATGTTCCGAACGATACAATTTGACCATCGGGGCTTCACATCTTCTGGGGAGACCTTGTGACCCTTTTTTGGATTCTCCTGTTCATGGGTTCACAAAATCTTCATTTCTTAGTCACTGTTTCAGGTTGGCGCATTCGAAATTTACTGCTTCTTGTTCCAAGATATACATATTGCACTCAAAATTTCTATGATTTGCAATTCCACCACTGACTCCTTGGTCTTTTTTCCCTTTTCTTCTTTCCTTGTATTATCACTTCCTAGTTATATACTTAGCCACCTTTCTATGGTCACGGGTTCCAACATTGGCGGGTTGACATATATTTATCTCCATCTATATAATCACACGATGAATCCGACCGACTACTATTTCTTTCCATACTCAGCCAATTTTATGCCCACAATTGTTGTCTTGGTGGTTTCAAACTCTGCTTCTTGTTGTGTCGTGTACATCTTGCACTCAAAACTTATGTGATCTACAATTCCAGCACGGACTTGTCGAACTCGAAAGCTTCACTCTACCATAGCTCACAAATGATTCAAAGTATCTCTCGCTGCCTTCCATCCACACTAACTTCATGTCCTTCTCGATATACATTAATTATGCTCTTACTAGTCATATACAAATTTCCCTCTGGACTGTCCTGCCATACCCTCTTCGTTGTTAGGCGTATTGCACTCAAAAAGTTTTGAGACATACAATTTGGCCCTCGCACCCTCATCTTCAACGGTTGTACCTTGTAACCCTATTTCGAAGTTATTTTTCCCGTGCCCGTGACCTCCATACTTTCTTACTACGCAATTAGAAACCTTTCATGCTAACAATTGACCATGCAGGAACTGTCAACATTGTAATTAATGCGTGAAACGCTTGAGGAGATCTCCCATTATTACGCATTAAACCAAGATGTGCGGAGAGTTATTTTGTCCCTTCCGATTGTTCATCTTGAACGCACGTCATCATGTTGGCTCGCTCAAGAAATCTACAATGCTTAATCGCTCATTACAATATCCACCATGTTCGCATTTCTATGTATGTGATTACTAGTGTTTAATGTTAATAATGCATCATGCAACAGCCGTCGAAATTTTCATTAATGAACGAAATTCTCGAGGACATCTCCCATTCACACGCTTTGGACCAAGATTTGCACAAGATTATATTATCCCTTCCAAATTTTCATTTCATTCATCGTCTGGAGCAAACAAATGTTCTTGTAGACTTATGGCAGAAGGTCGACAACAGTTTTGTGGAGATACAGTAAATATCTTCGGACATCAGGACCAGAACTTCCAGTGGTCCAGGGCATACTTTTACTATTCATCCCATTCTGCCTAGAATGAAGTGATTTGAACGTCTGGAATCGCTCATCCAAGCTGGGTCCCTGAGGTTTTTGACTATAAGGAGGTGGTATCTTGGTGTGCTGGAAGATATATTCTAGGCCAAAGAATTATTCCACTACGCGACCATTCTCCTATTTCTTTGTCACCTCGGGACTTCCGCGAGATGTTAAAATTGTCATAGCCAACATTGACATTCAGAGGACAAGACTGCAAGCAATTTCTAGAAAAACATGATAACGGTTTGGACATCTTAGACGACTTCCTTGAAGACCCAAAAATAGTTCCTGAAGATATCACAAGGTTGCAAGTAAGTTCCTTTAGAAATCCATTTGGTAAATTGCTTGGTTGTTTACAAGAATAATGGGACAGGCATCCACGACAAGCATTTCCCATATAACTATTTATATTTTGTATTTCACAGTCAAGGAACAATACATTTTCTATTGGGGGAATCTAATTTCCATTGAGCTCTATTCCCAGTTGTCATGATTCAAAGAATCAAATAAATTTTATATGTCATCCTACTTGATTTTTGCAATAGTGCATTGTTGCCCGTTTCCAAAACTTTCTCTTTCCAATAAAATAAATTGTGGATTCGACCCAGTAACATTCTGGTACGAGGCCCTGTGGAGGCACAAGGCCTCCCATTGTTTTTATGAAGTTTTTAATGGATTTGTCTTATTTTTCAAAGATTTATTGTTAGGCAAGGATGCTCCATGGATGTATGGCTAAGCAACCAAGTTTTTGAACAGGAAGGGCACACTTGAGCAAAAGGAAAATCACAATGTCCTCATGGTCTTTGGCTCTAAGGAAAATCCTGTTTTCCTTCCATGCCACATCATAGACAAGATGTTTGTTGTAGAAATAGCAAGGCAATACAACAACTGGTTGCATTTTTTCCATGACAAGAAAAAAAAATAGTTCATTCCTCTGCCCTGGAAAGTCGGAGACTTCATGTGCAGAAACATCAACAAGATTGATGAGTTTGC
>SNQJ01S0019369.1:130692-153404 GCA_010110895.2 Picea sitchensis
CATCTTGTACTTGAACATTTAAGTGGGGTAAAAGGAGGTTGCCCCCTCGAAGAGGCTTATTATCTGAAATTATCTCTTTTTCAAGGCGTTGAGTACTTTTCCTGAGGTTTTTCTATGCTATATTGATTTTTGGTTCTTAACAAAACAACAGAGGCCCAATTTTGAGCCCGCTAGGCCGAGAACCCGCGATCCAAAAAATCACTAAGTATGGAATGAGGATTCCGTGCATGGTCTATAAAATCTCATCCCCATACTTTATAAAAGTACATATTTTGTATGTATAAAACTAAATATCTACTTTCTAAACTTTGATAAATTTCAATTTCCTTTGTGTCCAGGATCCCTTGTTTCAAAGATAACTAATTCAGGAATGCTAATTTCTTTGTGTTTTTTCCACAAACCTATGTAACATAAGTTAGTATTATTTTTTTTTGTTTCTCTCCAAGAGCGTATGTAAAACGTATGTAAAGAAAACTAATTCAACAATGCTAAATTTTTTTGTTTCCAAGAAAAGCCTTTATTTTAAAGAAAACCAATTCGGGAATGCTATTTTTTTTGTGTTTTTCTCCATGAACCTATGTAACAGATGTTGTTACTATTATATTGTATTCTTTTAAATGTTCATGTAATTTCCAGAGACATGTAACAGACATTATTATTTTCTGATAAATTTCTATAGTCCGCAACTCCACTTGTCAATTTGTATATCACATAACTGTGGGTGCTATTTGTAGGGCACGGAACATCAGACACCCAATTTTGAGCCCGCCATCCCGAGAACCTACGATCCAAAAACTGCCTAAGTATGGAATGAAGGCTCCATGCATGCTCTATAAAATATCGTCCCCATACTTTATAAAAGTACATATTTCATATGTATAAAACTAAATATCTACTTTATAAAATTACATATTTGGTATGTATAATTTATGTCGTCCATGAACCTATAATTTGGAAAAATTCAATTTATTTTGTGTCTAGGAGACCTTCTTTTAAAGATAACTAATTTGGGGATGTGAATTTCTTTGTTTTTTTTTCCACGAACCTATGTAACAGACATTACTACTATTTTTTTGTGTTTCTCTCCACGAATGTATTTAAAATGTATGCAAAGAAAACTAATACGGGAATGCTAATTTTTGTGTGTCCAAGAACCTTTTAAATGTTGATATTTTTTGATATATTCCAAGAAGAACTAATTCGGGAATACTATGTTCTGCATGCAAACCAAATGTATTTCAACTTGCTAGCCACATGTTTGTACTCAGTCACATTTACTCCCATCCCAAACTGGCAGGGACTACGCTGCCATGCATCACTTGTTTAACACATATATTACATAGTTTATTAATTTGAATTATTTGTTTTCAATCTTATATGTATGCATAGTTTTTTTAACTTGGGTTGCATTGAAAAATAAATATTTATTTGTTATTATTAAAAATGTTATATGTGAATGCATCATTTAATATAGATATTAAACAATTTATTCAGTGAATAAACTATGATTCTTGAGGTATTTATGAATTTATTTGATATTATTTTGTTAATGTTTGATTTGTGAGTGGGTTATTTTCAATATATTTATATAAATATTTAAAAGATTTGTTTTAATTTTGGGTTTAGGTATTGAGATGGATCATATATTTAAGTGTAAATATATTTGACAATATAAAGAGTTATAAAAAGCGTTGTACTTTGAGAGATTTTATCCCTCTTCATTCATGCTTAATCGATTGGGGGCTAAGATGAATCTTGATTGGTTATTATTAAAGTAGATTATTTATAAAAAAAATAATGTGAAATCTCACGTGACTTCAACGTCACACTCATTTACTCCTACATGCATCTCTCAACACAATAACTATGTTAAATTGGTTCTTTATACCCACTCACCACACAATATAAAACAAGACTATAGAGATTTAATGCTTAGTCGGTTAACTATAGAAGTATGATTAGAGTTTAACTCAATATACTATCTAACGTTTACATTACGCTGATATGTAAAGTTGTTTGTTCAACTCTCAAATCTCCCCATGCCTCAACATCATCTTCCTCATCACTACATTGATAGGAAGTAGCTCAACGCCAATGTGGTGAGCTATCTCGAGTGGTTAAGTGTTTTTATATTCATGTAGAAAGTCTTGGGGTCAATCCCCCAGGTTGGTTGCCTTTGTTGCGTACATCAATCAAGGTCCCTACAAGGTTAGGAATTGTAATCAACGTTAACGGGTTTACACTAGGTACCGTCTACAAAATGCAAGGAAGTGTTTGATGGTTTCCATGTGAGGTTTTCCTCTAGAAAAAAAGGAAGTAGCCCAACATGACTCAAGTAGTGGTTGAGTTCTTTAAGCTTCATCTATGAGGTCTTGGGGTTGATCCCTCGAGTTGGTTGCCTCTGTTGTGTGCCTCAATTGAGGTCCCTACCAATTCATGGATTATAATCAACATCGATGAGTTTACACTAGGTACCATCTAAAAAATGAAAACATGTGCTCGAGGGTTTCCCCATAAGGTTTTCCTTTGGGAAAAATGAAGTTTCCCAACATGACTCAAGTTTCCACTATACTAGTGCCAAGGCATGAACCCTATCTTTTGTGCCTCAAATCTAATTCTCTAAAAATGATGGTGTGTCATTTGAAACCATGAGGGTTCAATACCTCCATTTAAACCCAACCGAGATCTTCATTACATTAAAGAAGAAATATGCTAACAAGATATAGACCCACACCCTAATTATTTTACCATCATTGGTCTTAGTTCAACATCATCGATATCGATATGTACAATTTCTACTAGATAAGAGGCCACTATGATTAACATGGACCCCATTAAAAACACACCATGTCCATGTTGCCCTATAAACTTTCCAATCACTATGTCTATCTCCATGTCCATGTTGCTACTTCCAAGTGTGGTAAGAATACATGTTTAACATATTTATGTGGAATAGACAATGTACTATAAACTAGCAAATGTTATTATATGTCTGGGTTTATTGTTGGTACATGATTAAGCTACAAAATTATCAAGGATTAAAGTACTACAAGAATGAACTGAATTTACTTGTGCAATGGAATGATTATCGATTTTGTCCTAACAAAGATTACAATCCAAGAGATTTAAGAAGACAATACGAGTCTAACACTAAATGCGTAGATCTATGTGCTAGAACTCTTTGAATGATATGCTAGTCCATATCCTAATTTCTATTGACTTGAATGAATGTGAATTATTGGTTTAACAAATAGCATTGTCACATATTTATACAAAACGAAGAGGATAAAATGATGAAGAGAAGTAATAGTCCCCAAGGTGGCCTTTTGATCCTTAGAACTAGATTGGTTGGATGCATGATCCTAATATAACTTAATCACCCATTGGATGGTTGTACTAACCCTCTAAGATGTGACATGCCACTAACAAGGAAAAATGGACCATGTTTAAGGCGGCATGTC
Source organism: Picea sitchensis (assembly GCA_010110895.2). NCBI lineage: Eukaryota > Viridiplantae > Streptophyta > Pinopsida > Pinales > Pinaceae > Picea > Picea sitchensis. The sequence continues at coordinate 134,154 of SNQJ01S0019369.1, forward strand.
GTGTGATGTGATGAGATATATTTTAAGTTGGTTCCGTGCAAATTGGGTCTAGATTTCCACTAAGGTAGTTAGGACAAGGGGCATGTACCAATCACACAAGGGTTTGTTGCAATGAATGCTTATATTTGGTCATGCTTGTTGGGTGTATTATAGAGTGTAAGGTGTTTGGTGCATACCAAAATCTCTCTAATGTAGAGATTGGTAATCATCCCTTAGAGTAGAAAGGGTTCCATATTTTGGGGGGTAGAATTCAAAGATCCCATCTTATCAAGATTTTTTGTCATAGAAGAAAATTTCATAGCAAGGAAAATTTTAGGGGCTAAATTTTGTCCATTGGCTAATTTTCCCTTCTTTTTTCCAAAACAAGATTCATCAATTTCCAATTTTTTGAAAAATGATTCACTCAAATCCTATGGGATAAAAATATTTTACGTTAAAAATAGCCAAAATTTATATAAACTATATAAAATCCTTAAAAAATGAATATTTTTAAAAAATGTCACTAAACATTTTACATTTTGCATATGAAGGACTAGTAAGATTCGCCAAAGTTTCTACATTTTAAGATACATTTCCATCCTTAAAATTATCCCTATTTCATAGTGTTATATAAAGGATGAGAAAAATCCTATTGTTCCTTCTCAATTATGGAAAACTTACTGGACTTGGAGGATAAACCTATATTGACACTCTTAAACAATCTTGGAACCTTATATCATCTCATCCTATTATGATGGAGATCAAAAAGTTTTTTCACACTACTAACTAAAGATTTAGGCATCATAATGATTTACTCAGGAACTAGAAGACAACATGATTGTGGATGAACTCAACCTATCATCAAGCCATTTCTTATATATAAATAATGACCTTATAACTTTTAACAAAAATTGTGATGATCATAATTTTTCAACAACATACTAATATTATATAATATTATTCAACAAGAGACTACTTACATTATATAATATTATTCCATAATGGTGAGGAGAAACATATTACTTACATTCTATAATATTATTCCCTAATTGTGAGGAGAAACTTCTAGGATTTCATCCAATATATACCATGTTCCTTGTTCCTTCCTTCTTAAGGAAGGATATAACACTAAATTATAAATTTCTAGAGGTAATATGTCATAAAACATCTTGTCTTGAACTAAGTTGATTATACAAACGAGGTTTCTAGCTGCCTTTTTGTCTACGAAACATACGCTATTGTCTTGTCATTTAAATAACAACTTTTCGATTCCCGGAGCTCTTTAACGGTGAAGAGACTCTGTTGCAGTCAGCTTTGAAAGGCTTTCGAGATGGAGCCTCCTTTGACATCCAGGTGTTCCCATAATGGAAAGTGAAGTCAACACTATGCTGAGTGCGGATGACGAGGAACATTGGGAGAGGCCAGGCTTCCTTGCATCGATTGATGAGATCGGTAAGCTTAATGACACCATCTGGCGGTCAAGTGCTAACATTAATGTGAAGTTTAATGTTGGTGAGTTACCTTTGGATCCGCGCTCTTTGCATTCCTCAGAAAACATTCTGGAACGATGTCCTCTGAGAAACGCTGAAGGGTTTGTTGCACGGATTTCAGTCGATAATCCTTTTGTGAAGACGACTTAGGGGTTAGGAGGGGTGAGTTATGAGAGTTAGGGGGTGACACAGAACAATACTGGTGGAGGATCTATAAGGAATTTTCAACCAGAACAAAGATTCAGGGGTAAGCAAACTGTTAAGGTTTGGAAACCCAAAAAAACAAGGCGAAGGTTGGTTATGGGTATGGACATAGGATTAGAGGAGTCATGCAACTTGGCACTATGTGCCTTAGTTGGGAGAATGTCCTATCTCTCTCATTGTTTGTCAACCATTAATGAGTGGGTGAAGAGGTTTTGGAAACCTTTGTTAGGTTATTCACCTGAGTTTCTTTTGTTGTCAAGAGGCTGGATGGGTTTTGTGTTTAACAACCCAGAGGATTCTGAAACTGTCCTGTCAAAGTTCTAGAGTTTTTATGGAGGTAGCTTAATGCTTAAAAGGTGGTGGCTTAGTTTTAATCCTGTGACTGAATACTTTATCTTTAGACACATGTGGGTGCTCCTTCCCAGTCTACCTTTATATTTATGGTACTTTAAAGCATTGGAGGCTGTTGGGAAATCCATTAGTCATTTTTTAGGTATAGACGAAGTAACACTGAAGTCGACAAACAAAAGGATGCAAATATTCTTGTTGAAGTAGATGTTCATGCTAGGTTATTGGAAGTTTTGGAGATAGAGTGGTGGGGTCTTATGTTCTTTCATTGTTTGGATTATCTAGGGATACCATTCTGCTATAGTATATGCAAACGAACTGGTCACTTAAGGAAGGAATGCACTAATATTTACGACTATTTGGATGATGATGATTCTATGGATGATATACTTGGAGACCCTGTCACTCTGGTTGATGAAGAGCCTGAACCCTTGGATTATTCGGGACTCTGCTCAGAGGACAGTCCTACAGCACAGGATACTTCTTTTTTCGGTAAGTAGAAACATTATTGTCCTAAAATCTATTACTCCTTATCTGCGTGGGAGCACGATCATTTAAATTCCATTCTATTTCCTGAACAATCCTTAAATAATGGTCACGACATTGAAAAGTCTAATTTGTTAGATTCTAAGGTCATTGTTTTGTCGGGGGACAAAACTTTGAGTATACAAGAGGTCTCTCCTAGGGTTTTTCAGAATTCCATTCACATGTCGGGACCTGAGGTTGTTGATGTAATGGTTCTGGGTTATAGTGAGTCAACTTTCACTGATTCTGTATTGGATAGGATGATTTCTGATTTAATACCTCCTTTGGATAAGTCTTCTAATCCTATCCCTCTTCCGACTTTTTTGGGAAAACTTCTGGTGGTTAGTCAGTCAACCCAAGGGATTGTCAAGGATACTCTTGGGGGTGAGGAGAATGTTGTTTCTGATCCTGCGTGGTCACGGGGCCTAGGGTTTTAATTTTCACCTATCAAAACTAGAAGTGCTCACCGGAAGGCAAGGGCTAACAGTTCTTGATTAGAATCTTCACCTGCTACTAATAATGATTTAGGGGCACTTAGAGGCATGAAAGCCCTGGAAAGGGATAAATCATGATCCTTCTTTCCCCAAACATCAGAGGGGTAGGAGGACCCCTAAAATTGGCCTCCCTTTGTAGACTTCTAAGCAAAACAAATCCAAACATTATCTTCCTTCAAGAAACTTTGGTTGCAGCAGAAAAGGCAAGATTATTTTTGAATAAGTTAAGACCCGACTGGATGGTCTATGTTGTTAGTGCCATGTGTTCTTCTGGTGTACTTCTATATTCTTGGAATCTAAACTATTTTACTCTTGATCCTTTTCTTACCAGTGGTGTTATTTTTTTGTCAAGCATTTCTCTTTTGGACAACATAAAGATCACTCTTCTAAATGTTTATGGGCCCTGTCAGGATCATAAATCTTTTTGGGATTATTTGGATGGTTTTGGTTTGTTAGCACATAAAGACATAATTATTGTTGGTTACTTGAACTTAATGACCTCTGCTAATGAAGTTTGGGGACTTTCAGCTCACGTTGATTCTCCGACGGGGTTTTTTAAAGCTCTTTTTTTAAAGAACAGATTAGTGGATATTATGTCGGCTAAGGTTGTGCCTACGTGGCGGAATGGGGGGAATGGTGATGATAGTATAGAAAAAATAATTGATCATTTTTATGTTGCGGAGGACCTCATTGCTTCCACTCTGAGGTATAGATCCTAGGTTGAATTTCCTTTCTTTTCTGATCATGCTCCAATCTTTCTCGAGTTTGGAGCTGGGATTCTGGCGATAGCTTACCCATTTAAATTAAATCTAGATTGGATGAATGATGTCTCCTTTGATGGGCTGGTTCAAGATGTTTGGAGTGACCCGCGTCTTCTACTAATTACAGGAGCACAAAGGAGACTGGTTGGGAAGCTTTCTCTATTAAAATCTCAAGTAAAGCAGTGGGCCAAGGAGAAGCGGCTTCAGGATCAATTAGAATTGGATAAGATGGAAGAGGTCATTTATGCCAACTTTAAACAGGCGGTGCATGGATCTATTTCTTATGTTTCATCTCATACTATGTGTACTATTGAAGAATATAGGAAGAAATTGTTATTGGCAGAGGAAGAAAGATGGTCGTAAAAGAGCAAAGCGATATGGATTAAAAGTGGCGACAAGAATACTAAGTTTTTTCATCGCTTCACAAGTTATAGAAGAAACAAAAAATACACATGGGAGGTTAAGGATGAAATTGGGGCCACCCATTCGGGAAAACATGCCATCAAGGATGAAGCTATTAAATATTTCAAGTCTTTTTTAGTGAAACAGGTCAGAATGTTATCGAAGATCAGATCAACTCGGTTTGACTTTTCACAAATATTGTGACTGAGGATGATGTTCATACACTATAAAAGGCGGTATCAAAGGAGTAAATCTTTGATATTTTAAGGGGTTTTGCTAGAGACAAAAGCCCCAACCCTGATGGTTGGACAGTTGAATTTTTCTTTAATTATTTTGAGTTGGTTGGTCAGGACTTTCTAGAAATGGTATAGGATTCAAGAGTCAGAGGGGAGGTCATCAACTCGATTAACTCAACTTTTCTGGCTTTGATTCCCAAAGTTAATGGTCCCTCTACTTTTAGTTATTTTCGGCCAATTGCGCTCTGTAACTTATGTTACAAGATCATTGCTAAAGTCATAGAAAATAGAATCAGGCCAATTCTGTCTAGAGCCCTTTTTGAAGAACATACGGGCTTTCTCAAAGGAAGACAAATTATGGATGCAATCGGCATTGCTCAAGAGTGTCTTCACAGTATTAAAAATAAAAAACTTCAAGCTTTAATTCTGAAACTTGATTTTAAAAAAGCCTATGACTATACCAATTGGAATTTTCTAAGATTAATTTTTCTTCAATGTGGTTTTGGGCTATCAACACCTAGTTGGATTATGGCTTGTGTCACTTCTACTTCCTATGCTATATTGATTAATGGAGAGGATTCCAATTTCTTCAAGAGCAACAGAGGCCTTAGGCAGGGGTGCCCACTTTCACCTTTACTCTTCATCCTTGTCATGGAGTCTCTCAGACTCTCTTTAAAGAAGGCACACATTGATGGTATGGTCTCAAGGATCAAGGTATCGAGTCTGGTAAAGGTTCTACACCTTTTATTTGTTGATGATATTCTTATTATGTCTAGAGCTTCTCTTATGGAATGGGAAAAAAATTGAGACATACTTCATGTTTTCTATCGAGCATCAGGTTTTGTAATAAATGTCCAAAAGTCTGTTTTTCTGTATGCTGGAGTTGATTCGGAAATCTTACAGTCTTTAAAAGATTTATTACATTTTTCCTGTAAAGATTTAGCAGTGGGATTCAAATACTTAGGGTATTTGATGAAGCCATATTGTTATAAATCAGAGGAATAGCAATGGCTTATAGACAAGTTTGAGGCCACGATAAATCATTGGTGTAATAAGTGGCTTTGTCTGGGAGGGCGCTTTGTGTTAATCAAAGTTGTTCTAGAGAGCGTCTCGGTTTACTGGTTGACTCTAGCACATTTTTTAGTGGCGGTTCTTAATAAGCTTTGCAAGTTGATTTTTTTCCTTTCTCTGGTCAGGGAACAAAAATAAGCATGGTTATCATTTGTGCAACTGACATTCTATATCCAAACCGAAACATTATGGAGGATGGGGCCTTCATATATCCAAGACCCAAACATTATGGAGGATGGGGCCTTCAAAATATCTTTGTTTTTTACAGAGCATTAGCAACAAATACCTTATGGCAAGCCTTGATGAAGTCATGATTATGGAAAAGAGTCATCAAAGACAAATATTTTTCGATGGCTCTATATTGTCATGGTTCTGATTGGCGTAATCTTTTTCATCCTTTGGATCATAGTCCTGGAAAAACATCCGTAATACTCTACCGATGCTTCTACATTGGATGGTTTGGAAGCCGGGATCGGGCCACTCAATATCATTCGGGAGAGATACATTAATAGGATTAGGGCAGGACTCTTATCTTTCGCATGAGTTGGTTAATTGTCTTAATCGTAAGAACATCCACCTTTTATTTCAGGCGAGTCGGCCCATGGTGTGAGGATCGATGGGGAAAAATTGGGTTCGTAGTTCAGAGTTGGGCCTGGAGGGGGATCTTGCAGTGGAATGGGATTCTTACAGAAGAAAATTGATAGATTATGGGTTTTTATTAATGGACATATCAGATGAACTAATTTTGAATGTAGGTGACTCATTGGGTCAAATTTCAATTAAAAATGTCTATGAAGCTCTGTCAAACAAAATTTGGAGATATAAGATAGGGGGATGGAGGAGGAAAATATGGACTTGGGACTGCCCTTTGAAGCTAAAACTCTTTATCTAGTTATTAGGTGAAAACAAAATCTTAACCTGGAGAAATTTGCAGAAACAAGGGTGGAAGGGACATGGTATGTGTATTTGTGCAGAGTAAAGGGAGAATCAAGCAAACATATTTTTGTTAATTGTCCTTTCACTATTTCAGTCTGAGAGGAAGTGAAAAAAGTGTTAAAAATCAATTATGGATGGAATGGAAATCGGTTATTTATTGCTTTCAAAACTAGGCTTCTCATAATTATAAGCATCAAACTCTTCATGTCTATATTTGCTGGAAAATTTGGTTGGACATAAATAACTCCATTTTTGAGGATAGAACTCCATCTACGTAGAGACTTGTATATCTTGTTTTAGGAGTTGTGGGGAGGTTGGGGAAAATTCAAAAAGTCCCCAATACTAGGAGTTCGACTATAATGATTCCAATAGACAAAGCTCTCGCTTGGTTCGACGAAGCTACTCAATTGAATGGTACTCTTTGTGGAGCTCGAGGAGTCTTAAAGATTGATGATCACACAGAATATAGATGGACTTTAAACTGTAGAAGCAGAACAAATTCCAGGGCTGATCTTATGGGAGCTTGGGCAACTTTAACTCTTTCCACAAGACTTTATGTTTATGACTTATTTGTTATGGGGGACTCTAAGATCGTCATCGGTTGGCTTAATAGAAAGGGATCAATCATGGTGGCAAATTTGTACGGTTGGAAGGAAAAAATCTCTGATCTCATCCCTCTCTTTAGATCGTTATCATTTTCTCACATTTTTAGAGAAGAAAACAAGGTAGCTGACAACCTTTCAAAAAAGCCTCTTTTCCTTTGCCAATGGAAAATCTCTTACAGTCAATGGAAGGATGGCCAAGAGGGGCCTAAATACTTTCTAAATATGTATTGACTTTTATGTCCTCCTTTGAGTTGGATCTTTTTGATTATGTTTGTTGGATGTTTCCCTCTCTGCGAGAGAGTTAGTTGACGAAGTTTTAGAACTTTTGTAGTATGTTTCTAAGGAAACCTTCTGGACAAGTATTTTATAAGTCTGTTCCTTTTTTTGAGTTTTGAATGTTCTCAAAAATACTATTACACTGAAGTACTGATATTGTAAACGGATTATATTATTATTAATATAATGTGGAATTTTCTCTAAAAAATAAAAAATTGATCATACAAAAGAATTTGCAAGGGTTTTTCTTATCACATCCGACGAATAATATATAGCTATAATGGGTGTATATCGAAAAAAATTCTCCCAATTGAAGCCTTTAGTAACTTAATTACACCGAAAGTGTTCTTTAAGGGGAAGTTCCTTTGGAAGCCTTCGTCGTCTGTCCAAACCTAATAAGAAATTGATATTTGTCTATTCGCAATCAACCAATTGTCTCTCCACTTGGTTTTTCCTTCACCGAATCCACACTGCAACTGTTCAAGGTGGTTGCTTCCACGTTTCTTCATCATCCCGATCTACCCTTTACTTCGGCTTTCAGGTGGTTTAGTGGACCTAAGCGACTTCCTGTGCTGTATACACCCATCAAACCTCAACCCGCGAATGGATGAGATTCATTATATTTTCTTTGGGGATCCCTAAGCTTCAAAGTGATAAAGAACAGTGAAGTAGTTATGTGGATATGCTTTATGGGTAGTGATAGGCCGATTTTGTAATGTGGAATGAATAACCTGAAATTAGCTACTGGAAGTTGCAATTCCATTTTTTTTTTAAATTCTTACAGAGAAGCTTTCTATACCAGGAGCATTATTGTCACTTGATCTGAGGAGGTTGTTAGTGATATTATAGACTCCTCTACTTAGGCATATGACAATTGTGATATATACTCATTAATTTTTATCTGATCTATATTTATTGATTTGTTTGTTTTCATATTTTGCAGTTGGCGTGTACACTAACCTTTGAAGCTCTCCATGCATGTTTGTGTGACACAGGGATCAACCATCCAAATCAATATTTAGTGAGAGTTAAAAAAAATTACTAGCAAAGGTTTGTGCTTCCTTGTCTAACAAAGTCTAATTTCTCTTTTCTCCCAGTTCCGACTTTGCCCTAAATTTTTTGTGGTATGAGGGTTTTTCAACTAAACAATCAAATGACTAAATTTGTTATGAATAAGAAAGATAAGTAAAAGTATCTTCTATGATGTTTTCTTGATGCATGGTGATTTCTGTATCAATTCTTTTGTGCACAGAATCTAGATTAAGAATCTCAGGGATCTCCAGTAAGTCCAATGAAGTCCAAAAGAAGTTGACAAAGGATTGTTCTCTCCTAGATTCAGAAGAAAAAAGGTACTTTGCAGCTAGTATTGATCTTGCTAAATATTGTTTGTTTTCAGAAAATAACATAAGCCAACAAGATTATCACTCATTGCAAAAGGGATATTTGTATGTAATAAGTTGAAAACATATCCTGTGAGCAAGATGGCAGTTCAGGAGAACAAGAATCAAAAGTTGCAATGCTCATCTGAGCTTTATGTATATTATAATTGCCAAAGTGGAAGTAGTGGAAGACTCTTTTATGCTTACGCACCTAAGCAATATGGCCCTTTCAAGGTTGTTTATTTAAGATGTGTTGTTGGCATATCATTGGTTTTGGTTGTTATTGATGGCTTCTAATTTGATTAAATCCATTAGTGTGAATAACATTTTGTAAATATACATAAATTATGCATAATCTTTCAAGTATGCTTTCCACAGATATGTTTTATAAAATCCATAATAGGAAACCACGATTATTTATATGTATCCATTACCTAGTTTTTGGGTATCTTCAAATTATTTATTCCAGAGAAAAAAAGGTAATGTTCTTATGCATTCTCCAAGTGGTTGAAGAGATATTAAGAGGTATAGTCACATATTTCCTTTGACATTTTAATTTGACATTCTAGCTAATTTCTTAGTTTCAACAATTCAAAATTCCAATATTAATTTGTTGGAATGCTTCCAATCTACTGATGATTTGATTTACATTGGGTGTTGTTTATTTTTATTTAACAAATATTTCTGAAGCATTGCTTTGTAGTTTTTGGTTATTTTTTTCCTTAAATGTGATGGTGAATTTAGTTATATTTGGTTTTCAACCAATGACCATTTGCACTCATGGAGAAGTTTCATCATGTGGTTGTTGAAAGGTTTGTTAATAGCTTATTGTTGTTCTTGCAAGCAATTTTGTCAACTTTCACCAAATCTGCAGTGGGTCTGGGTTGATTAGAGCTACTTCCAATGTCCTCCCTAGTGGTTGAATTTGCAAGTCCCTCATGAACAATTTGCTTTGATATTTATTTCAATGTCAAAACTCTCTTTTCTATCTTATTGAAAACTTTATCTACTCTGTTAAAGGATGAAATTTTAGATCCTCATTTTTACTCACTAAGATTTTTTATCAGATCCAATGCAAAACTTTTAAGAGTTGAGTGGTGGGATGTCAATGCTAGGTTGATTTCAAGCACCTTCAAGTTGTCCTTAAATTTTCTTAGATTGTTGAAAAGCTTCATCATTTCTTATGTTAAAAGTAAAGTTCAAATTTTATTTTTTTCTTTTTTGTTTAAATGATAAATTTGAAACTTAGTAAATGACTTTTTCAATGAAGGTCAACAAAGCTAAAGTCATGTTACTTGAATGCCATAGAAACATGTAATAGAAGAATTGTTGTTTTTGGTGCCAAAACCACAATATTATTGTAATATATGCAATGATGTATTGTTAAGAATCTCTCTTATTTTAAAAATTAAAATAGGGTTTCTTTAATTTAAGGTAATGAGATGCAATGTTGAGTAGTTAGATTGAGCATAAAATCCCAAATTTCCACAGAAATATTATTAATCATTGCATTTTTATATTTTATCTTCTTGCTTTTCCAAGAACATTTTCTATGGTATTAAGTACATAATCCTTGTATTTTTATTAGAGGAATATGAGATCAAAAAATCCAAAATGTTTTCTTCATTCAAGATTTATAACTTTATTAGAGGAATATGAGATCAAAAAATCCAAAATGTTCTCTCCATTCAAGATTTTGTTGATTATTTTTTCTTTATTGTTTCAATCCTTGTGTGATAAAATATTTGAGGTTTAATTCATGGATGCAAAAGATCATGAAGGTTGTATCTTTATTAAAGGAATATGAGATCAAAAAATCCAAAATGTTCTCTTCATTCAAGATTTTGTTGATTATTTTTCCTTTATTATTTCACTCCTTGTGTGATCAAATATTTGAGGTTTAATTCATAGATGCAAAAGGCCATGAAGGGTGTACCTTTATTAGAGGAATATGAGATCAAAAAATCCAAAATGTTCTCTTCATTCAATATTTTTTTGTTGATTATTTTTCCTTTATTGTTTCACTCCTTGTGTGATCTAATATTTGAGGTTTAATTCATGGATGCAAAAGGCCATGAAGGTTAAAGCAGTCACAAAATTACAAGAGAATTGCCATGGAAATGTGATGCTTCGTGTGTTAGTTAATGATTGCAAGGTTCTATTGTGGAGTCATGTGAGTTCTATAACCTTGAAGTTGCAAGGTCTAAAGATGAATGCAACATGAGACAAATTGCATCCATTTAATTTGGAGTCACAATTATAGATTGCATAGGCTTGAAGAGATTGCAACATTGAAGATGCTAAATGTAAGAGAAGAAGCACGGAAATGCAATACAAACCTATGTGCAAACAAGTTGATGAAATATTCTCACAATACTTGTACAAAAAATGATGGTTATTGAAGGCTTAGCCCAATTTCTCTACTTTCCATATTTTTCCAAGTAAGACCTTGTAGGGAAATGTACGGGATGCTTCTTCATATTTGTGGATGACATCCCTAGTAAACTTGTAAGCATAGACTAGTGTGCTTAACCCAGGGGGATTCGAACCAGACACCTATTGACATAGACCTAACCAAATTCACCCAAAAACATCGACAACAACTGGTTGAGCTAATCCCTTCAACCAACTCTCCTTTCCATATTGTATTCATGTAATGGAGATTATAGTCAAGAGATTACAACACTGAGAGTGTCAAACACAAAGGAAGAATCATGGGTGTGCAAGGCAAACCATTGTAGAAATAAATTAATGAAAGAATGTCACAATATCTATACTCCAAAAATGAAGGTCATCGAAGGCTTAGCTTAAATACTCTCCTTTCCATATTGTATTCATGTAACAATAAATATAGTTAGATAGTGAGTAGATTAGCTACAATTAGGAGGCTAAAGCTATGATGGTAGTAAGTCTTAGCTTATAGGGCAAGTGCACCAGACTATTTGTTGTAATTAATTGCAATTAATAAAATGAACTCTTATTATTTGGCATTTTTTCACGTGACATGAAATGAAGACATCTTTGATGTGTATGAATCTATTGTTTTTTTGTAGTACTTCGTATATATTACATTGACATGTTTCCATGTGTTTGTTTTGAAATATCACAAGGCCTAAATTTCAATGAGGTAGGTGAATAACAATTAGTAGTTGGAAGCATGTGGCTACATGTGCCACACAATCATGATACAAGTGTATGGTCCTTGGGGCATTGATCAAAGATAAAGAAGGCCACCGTTTTGTTGGAAATATTGGTGTGATTTGTACATGTGGCATATAATATTGTGTTAGTACTAGATTTAGTTAGGCATTAAATATAGCTAAGGCTATTATTTATTGTTATACTAGGTTATGGTTATGATCAACCTAGTCAACTTTGATACATAATTCACTAACCCTTTTGGGAATGTGTCCTATTTATATGGGCTCATAACCCTTCTTGGGAGGAAGCCCTACTTGAATTATATGTAATTATAAATCAAATCTCGTACATAATTTCATTTTTATCATTATAACTCTCTAAAGAGAGAAAACGAATCTGTAAATGCATTTAGGTGCATATTTTTTCCTTCTTATGTTTGCAAATTGCATTTTTTTGGACGTGGATCATGAAATGAGCTAGTGTAGCGATAATGGTTGGTATGTCATTTAATATTTTTGATGGGCATAATGGATTAATGAAAACTCTATATTCAAAGGAAAATCTACGGAAAGATATTATGAGTGCCATGCCAACAAGCTTGACTAGAGAAGATTGCTTATCAACGTTATGAAGAGCCATGGTTGCAGGTTTTGTCAAAACCGTTAAAGAGTTTTAGGTCAAAGGTATACAAATATATGGCCGTAGATGTGCCATTAATATTTTGTTAGCTACATGTCTTGTATATAGTTACTAGTGGCACATCCTGTCATTCTCGTTTTGATATCTATTTGTTTTATTAGAAAAAACATCAGGAACCACCGTTTCTTTTGTGATAGTAGATAGCTGGAAAGTCATGATGGAATATGTAGGTGATTCTCGATGCATTCTTGATGTATATTAATGTAACAAAAATGGTAAACTCTTGAGGTACATGATCATTGAAAATATTTCGCCAGATGTGAGATGAAGATGAACTTTATGAAGTATTTATTTTTCATCCAAACACAAAATTCCATGATCTTTAAACAACCTAACCATACCAACTTAACCAAACCGATTCACTTCAGTGTTTCCTTTCCCCTACTTCAAGAATATACTAGTTACTATTTTATAATAACTTTCATAATATAAAAACCATATTCAAAAATAAATAATTCAGAAGTATACACTTTTGACAAATAAACTCGACATAACATATGTAATCCATTACAATTGACCCCATACATGTTCCAACATACATATATAAATGATTGAATACTTATTTGCACGATGTGTGAGCATGCATAATGATGGTGGTGCGATTTACTATTAAATCCTACGCATCCACTACAAACATTACTTTCAACTTGGTCTATGAGATGTAGACAATGTTCCATGATTAAGATACTGGCATGTGTTTCTAGTGCAAATTACGCGGTACTGGTCAATGGGGAGGCAACGAGATTCTTCAAAAGCGAGAAGGGGCTTCGTCAGGGATGCCCTCTCTCACCTTATCTCTTCTTACTCATCATGGAAAGTCTTAGCCTTCTCCTTACAAAGGCCATCACAGATCTTAAGCTCTCCGGGGTCAAAGTTTCAAAACTCATCAAGATTGTACATCTCATGTTCGTTGATGACATCCTCCTGATGTCCAAAGCTGACTGCTCAGAATGGTTGTTTATCCTTGATATCCTCCATACCTTTTGCAATGTTACAGGTTTATCAATCAATCCTCATAAGTCCACGGTTCACTATTGGGGAATATTGGAAGCAGAGCTCTTGATCCTAAAGAACTCCATCCCCTTCCCATTTCTGGACTTAAAAATTGGTCTCACTTACCTGGGTTTTAGGCTGAAGCCGGGGGCCTCCACATCTGCTGATTGGAACTGGTTAGTGGCTATGTTCCAAAGAAAGATTGGTCTTTGGTGTTACAAATGGTTGTCCCTGGGGGGGCGCTTCATTCTAGTTAAAGCAGTGCTCGAGGGGTTGGCTGTTTATTGGATGACGCTTGCGCGTATTCCTGCAAAAATCATTTCTATTCTCCGGAGGCTCTCCATCAATTTTCTCTGGAATGATCATGCTGGTAAGAGACATATTCACCTTTGCAGCTGGCAGTCCATCACAAAACCCCGAAAGGATGGGGGTTGGGGGCTAAGGAACCTTACTGTTTTCAACACGGCCCTCCTGGCCTGCTCTTTCTGGCGAGCAATCACCTACAACAACATTTGGCATCGGGTCATCTCTGATAAATACCTTGGTTCTTTACATCTCCTCCGTTGGTTACGGAAGTCCTCTTTTGAGCTTAGACATGCCTCACCTTTTTGGAAAGGGCTGATCAATGCATCTCCGGTGGTCCTACATTGGCTTTGCTGGAAGCCTGGTACAGGTACTGATATTCAGATTGGTAGAGATAAAGTTCTCAGGCTGGAGAATCTCTCCATTCTCTCGCCCTCCCTTAGATCTCAGCTCTCTTTATTTAATATCAAAACTTTGGCACAAGCACAAGGGTCCTCTGCATATCCTCTCTTGCGTTCTGCTTGGATCCATAGCAGCAACCTTCATCTACAAGGACAGTTAGCATCCGAATGGGACGTTTACACAACAACATTGATGTCGGCTGGCGTCTCTCTCACAGACTCTCCTGACCAACTACTGTGGGCCGGGGGAGATGCATCGGGCCTTCTGACTGTAAAAAATGCCTTTGCGGCCCTCCTTCCGCCCTTAACCGATTGTGTTGAGCCCCCGTGGATACATTCCATCTGGACCTGGTCGATCCCTCTAAAAATCCGTTTATTTTGCTGGCTGTGTATAAAAAAAAAGCCTCTTACTTGGGAAGTGCTTCAACAAAGAGGCTGGCAGGGCCCCGACCGCTGCCCTCTTTGTAATCTTGATACAGAAAATTTAAATCATCTTTTAATTCACTGTACATTCACAACATCTATCTGGACTGATATCTCTCGGCATTATTCTCTCCAAACCGATTGGAAGGGTGTGTCCCTTAATGATTGCTTCTCGGCATGGCACTTAGCCCGTGCGGCTCCCCTCTCTTTGGCAGGCCTCGTCGTATGGTGGATCTGGATTGAACGTAATCAAGCAATTTTTGAGAGCCGGCCTCCAAATCGACAAGCTGTTTTACATAAAATTTACTCTTCTTTTCACTGGCGGCCGTCCACTTTAAAACCAGTCCAAATCATAGCAAACGTCCAACACTTGCCGGAGGGCTATACGCTTATTTGCTTTGATGGCGCTGCACAACAGAACGGCCTTCACTGTGGGGCAGGAGGCACGTTCAGATCCAGCCAGTCTAGAACGACTAATTGGTTTTTAAATTGTGGCTCGGGATCAAACACCAAAGCCGAACTCATGGGCTTATGGGTTTCACTCTCTCTTGCCACGTTTTGGTCCTTAAACCATATCCTGGTTTTGGGAGATTCGAGGATTATAATTGACTGGATAAACCATCAAAGTGAGCTTCACTCAGTTCACATTGAAGGTTGGAAGGAGAGAACACTGAAGTTGTCCAGCAACTTCTCAGCCATCGAGTTCCGACACATTCCCAGATCACAAAACACTGCTGCGGATGTCCTATCGAAACAGGCCTTAGGTGGTGTGGTTGGGAGGCTCTCGGTTTATCATGTTGATAAAGGTGTCGAGAGCTCCACCTCCTTTTATAATCTTTTTGAAGGATAGCTCTGTTCTTTCTTATTTTGATACGTCCATTGCTTTGTTAGCTTCCTAGATGTGTTTCACTCTCCTTTCCTAGCAGCGAGCGTTACTCCCGTTATTTCCATTTTGCTCTTGTCTATGTTATTGCGTCATATTTCTTGATCGACCTTGCTCGCTATTCAGCCGAGGTCTGGACTGTAAATAGATTTATACTCTTTATAAATTTGAGGGAATTTTTTTCATGGAAAAAAAAGATATATAAATATTAACATTAATTAAAAAAAAAAAAAAAAAATTCATGTTATTTATTAATAATAATTAAGAAAATATACATTTTTTTCTCTCAAATTCATCTTTACTTGAACTTATTAAGTATTAAGAAATCAAAATTAGTATTTAAAAGATCCAAAGTAATATGAATTTACACTTGTTATTATTATTATTAAATCAAATCAATTTTTTTTTTTCAAAATCATCTTCAAGTATTAAGGAATTAAAAATAAATCAAGATGTAAATTAGTATTTAAAAGATCCAAAGTAATATGAATTTACACTTGTTATTGTTATTAAATCAAATCAAGATGTAAATGTTTTAGTGTTTAAAAGATCCAAAGTAATAAAGTAATATGAATTTATTATTATTATTATTGTGATCTTTTTTTTTTTACCTTATAAATATTAATATTTTTTCATTACAATTTATTAATATTATTTTATATCTTACAATTTATTTATATTAAAATATTTTATATCACACTATTTATTTATACAATTTATATTAAAATATTTTATGTCATACCATCTATTTAAAATGTAAAATGCACTTAAAAATATTTATATTCATGCTATAAATTTATTGCTAAAATTTTAGTTAAAATACAAGCTCAATTACATGGAAAGCATTTTTTCTAATTGTTTTACACTTTGATTTTTTTTTGTCTATCTGACGACATAAATTTAGATGAAATCACAAGTTTTTATTGTTTAAATTGCATTTTTGAATGCACAAATGGATTTAGCATGTTGAAAAACCCCCGAGGTACTCGGAATATACATACTTAGTCACTAAAATCTACAGATCCAAGATTTTCTCACCAGATTTCGAGAAAAAACCCTGGAAAATAGTGAAAACGTAGAACGTTTAGCCTACGCTTTTTTAAAAGGGGACGATTTCTCTCGACCTTTCATTTTCATCTTTTGTCATGTTGACGTTTGAATCTATCATGATTGAAATGACAACCTCATGAGGATATGAATCCCCCTGCGTTTTTAAAGAGGTGGTACTCCTCTTTGGATAAAAAATATATCTTGAATATATTGGATTAGGATAATGCTTAGGTATCAAACCCTAAATCTTTATTGTTCAAATTTATCCAATAAAAATGGTTCTTCAATAACCTGATATGATATTTATGTGCAGCAAGAAGTCTTCTAACAATATAAAAGATTGAAGGAGGGCTTCAACATCATAATTTCTTTGTGATCAATATCATATGCACAATCTTCTTAGTCAAACATAAATGCATCCATATCTTCTTCACGAGAAATAGGAGAGAATGATTTGATCATCTCAAAGAATTTTAAAAGAGTATTACTATCAAGATCAAAAAGAGAATTTGATAGATCAATTTCAAATATCTCATACTTAAGACTCAAAGTTACAAGATACAATCAAAATCAACCCTGAAGTAATTCTTTGTGGAGTTTTATTCATAAAAGATGTTCTTCATTACAAAATATCTTACAATCATGCATATGGTTGTAAATACTCGATGATCATATAAGAAACATTCTTTTGAAGAATACAAGAAGAAAACTCAAAACTCATCCTTGTGCCCAATATTTCATAGATTCAAGCATAAAACTATGAGAAATGGTGTAGAAGAGGAGAAAGAGTGAAGAAGATGGAGATCTCTCTTTGTTGATCAAAATCTTGACTATATATTCATGGATGTACTTTATTCTTCCTTTGATCTTCTACCCTACCCCTTTGATAATTCAAACAATGGAACCCTTGATGATGCACTTCTTCTCTTTAAAAATGAAATTTTCTAACTACTTGAGTAGTTAGGGTTTTTTCTTTCTTGAATTTCCCGTACACTTTTCTTCTTGAACTATTCTCTTTAATTAATGTCTCGTTAATTTGTTTTTAATGAGTTCACATCATTATCATTTGTATCTTTAAAATGGGTCATTTTCCTTTTTTAATAAAAGTTTTTAAATAAACATTTATTTTTAAAAATTAATTAATTGTCCTTTAAAAATGGGGACGGTATTTTAATTTTTTGTAAGTGATAATCAAATTTTTAGCCATTGAAATCATTTCATATGTGATCTTCGTCATCTTGTATTTCCAACATTGTAAAGTTTTCCCAAATCCGACTCCTAGATCTCAATATATGAGTTCGTGAAGTTGAGTTGTCACACAAACCCATCAAAAATCAAAGTTGACTGATATTTCAATTTATGGAGAAAATGTATCCATTTTCATCCCTTCTAACCTATACTATCATCTTCTTCGTCGAAATAAATTTCCATCGAAATAAATTTTGTGCAATTCAGACACCCGGAGCTCACGTTATGGCTTCTGGAAGATTGTGACTCAACCATCGTCGATCAAATGTCTTGGGAAAATGCAAGCCATTGATCTTGGATCCTCTCTCCTTTAGTTCAAAATTTGAATTTTAGTGTAAATACCATCCCACATGCATGGGAAATTTTAAGTTTTGAATACATATATAGAAAATTACTTCATGTCTCTTATGTGGAAGAAGAGGAGTATAGAGACCATAGAGTTCGACCCTTGGAATATTGATGAATAAAATAATAATTTTAGAACCCTGTCACTGTCCACCTCACTCCTAGTCACCATGATTAATCATGCCTAGTCATCACCATGTGTCAGATATCGGTTGGATGCCCTGTATGCCATGTGTCACTGTCCATTAACTTCCATGTGGCACCATTCCTTGATTGTCGTGTGGCACCATTCCAAATTTTCCACATGTCTTGTGTTCATTGGTGTCATGTGTCATTACTTGAGTGGATGTTGGATCTGCCATGCGGCATTGTTCCACACTTCCAATTGTCATCTCTCCATAGGTTAAATAGGTTTCCATGTGACCCAAGGAATGGTTGATACATGGCATGAAATTAAAGGTTAGTAATTAAATAATGGGAAATAATATTTAAGGGGAAAAGGGGTTAAGTGTAGGAGGAATGAGAGGGCGGAGGGAATGGTGAGTTAGTGGGTGGAAATTGTGGGTAGCAAAGGTGGAGGAGGGGGGCTAGTTTGTAGGAAACGGGTTGGAAGGTGAGGAAGTGTGAGGGGGGATAGGGAATTCGGGTGTTAGTGAACCCGATGAGGATGAGGGAGTGTGAGGGGGGTGAGGGAATATGGGTGTCCATGAACTCGACGAGGGATGCGGATGAAGGAGTGTGAGGGGGGGGATGTGGGTTTGGGAAGGGACAACTAGTTTGTAGGTAGTGGGTTTACAAGTGAGGGAGTGTGAAGGGGGTGAGGGAATATGGGTGTTCGTGAACCCGACAAGGGATGAGGGAGTGTGAGAGGGGTGAGGGAATATGGGTGTCCGGAATCGTTCCACACTTCCAATTGTCATCTCTCCATAAGTTAAATAGGTTTCCATGTGATCCAAGGAATGGTTGATACATGGCATGAAATTAAAGGTTAGTAATTAAATAATGGGAAATAATATTTAAGGGGAAAAGGGGTTAAGTGTAGGAGGAATGAGAGGGGGG
>SNQJ01S0019369.1:159850-178251 GCA_010110895.2 Picea sitchensis
AGGTACCATCATCCAATCTCAATCCTTCTTTGAGAGGCCATCCACTATGATGTTCTTGTCCTTATATATGTGATACACAGAGATATATGAGAAAGTTATCATGGGGATTTGTATATCACCATATAAGGGCTATAAGGTGAAATTTTTTTATTTGTGCTTACTTTCTAATCCATTTGATGACCAAGAGAGAGTCACCAAAATTTTTAATTTGTTGGACCCCTTGTTCGTGTGTCATGCCTATTACTTAGTTATTCACCACAATCATATTTTTCAATAACAAGTGTTTCATATGTTTCACAATAGCTTATGGAAACACAATAAATGTCATTGCCAAGGTTTGCAAGAGCTCATGCAAAATCTCCACATGTTTGATTGCTTCCAAACTGATTCTCATCTAACTCGCTCCTCCTCCTCCACCTCATACCATGGTCTTAAATCAAGATAAATCCATGTTGATAGTGAAATCCAATACAAACATTCCATTCTCTATTGCTTATGTGATCATAATTTTTAGAGCCCGTTCCAATTGGAAAAAGGCGTAGGCAATGCAAAAGTAATAAACAATGAAGATGTTGGGATCCTCCCTAGAGGTGTAATGAGGGGGCCAAAGGTACCCCTAGAGTAATAATAGGTAGTTATGGTGGTCATTCATTGTAAAGTGGTCAAGATCCACTATGTTTGTTATTATTAAATAAACCCCACTAGTTATCTAGAATGGAATAAATGTAATATAACATCATTGAAGAAGATCTACTAGGTAGTTACAAGGTGGTTATGATTAGGGTTTTCTAGCTATCTATAAATAAGGATGGATTCTTCCTTATGGATGTAATGTCCCTTTCTAAATAGGAGCTCCAAAAGAGGAGGCTTAATGGTCTAAACCGCCATGTTAGACTATAGCAAGGGCCAAAGAGGGGTAAAAAGGGTTACTAGAGGTCACTCCAGTAACATGTGTTATATTCAGAAAGTGACATTGAGCTAAAAAGGGTTAAAAGCGCTTTTAAGTCATTATGAGCTAAAAATAGAAGTCAACAGTGAATTAGGGTTTCAGCAGTGATTTAGGGCTTTGGAAGTCAACAACGAATTAGGGTTTCAGCATGATTTAGGGTTTTGGAAATCAACAATGAATTAGGGTTTCATCATGATTTAGGGTTTTGGAAAGTTATAAAGGAAGGGTTAGCGACCTAATTCATCATTATGCAGATTATGAATTGTCATTGAGGAGAAGAGACGCATCTTAGGAGAGATAGTTCAGTGTATTTCAAGAGGAAGACACCAGTTGGTTGATTTCGGTGTTGAAAGACACACCCTAGTCATCGGGAAGATCGTCCAGATCTTCCATCATTCTTCATTGATTTCGCAGTGCTCCCATATTCCGGGTATTATCTTTTAGTTGCTTATTTATATTCCGGCTAAGATCCTTTTGTCTTTTGATCTAGTCGAGTGTTGTTATTTTATTCAACCGCAGTTGCTTATTTATATTTCGGCTAAGATCCTTTGTATGTTGATCTAGCTGAGTATTGTCAGTTATTTAGCCACATTCGTCCATTTTGTAATCCACAGAGATATCATAATACAAACTTTGCAGTCCTTTGTCGTATTATTTATTTGTATGATCATTTATAGGTTGTAAACCTTTGATCCTACACACACATTAGCAACGTTTCCTAGACTAGCCAAGTCAGGAACATTACAATGGAGAATGTGTGGAGAATATTATTGCATTGGAGCTTAGTTGATTGGAAGGTCACCCAACCTTAAGAGGTAAGTGAACAAGAGTGGATTCCTTTTGTAAATGGATCAATTGCAAGGTGTTACCCTACCTTAATGGTATTTTTATATAATCAAGGGGGATTTTCTATCTTTTTCTCGTATATCTTGTGTGTGATTGCATTTTCATATCTAAAGTAGATAACAAAAGAATCCCATGAGATAACAAGGTCCAAAAGGTTCCATTAAATAAGGAGAAAGATAAGAAGCAACCAAGTTAAAATAATGGTCCACCAAAAATGATCTTCCAATAAAGAAGGAGAAAGATAAGAAGCTAAAAATTTAAAATAATGGTCCACCAAAGATGTTACAACTGTTGAGAAGCTAAACCCTTTAATTGATTTTCTACCTAAGAAAGATAGGGTTTCATGGGATTTCATAAAACTCTATTTAAGGTGTTGTGTTGTGCTTAAATTTATGTATCTCCACTACCCCAGGAGAATGCATTTGATGTTAAATAAAAAAAACTTCCTTAGAATTCTTGTCAAATGCCCTTTGGAAAATAATGGTTATATTATGTATCCGTCCCCACTTGTTTTTCCATTTTAATATGTTTCCTTCCATCCTATACATTGTGTGTTGAAGCAATTGGATCTTCTATTAAATTGCACATGTAGTAACGACTTTGTATCATGCACGTAATACATGTGAGGACATTGAATAGGAATCCATTCTATACATGTCGAGTTCAAATATTGGAAATGGGTATCCATTCCACTCATAATAATTTTATCTTCCTTTATTTCACTAAGCATTTACATATTATTATTATTCTGCATCAAATATTTCCAACAATAAGATATAGTTAAAAAAAAAAAATGTAAAACCACATAACATAAGCTAGGAAAATAACCAAATTTCTAACTTGCAAAAACAACAATTATATAAATTTTAAGATTTTTTTATTTAAATATTATATAAAACTTGAAATCATTCACGATATCACTTATAAAATGAATATATTATATGTAATACATATAACATATGTATTATATATAACACATATACTATATGGGTTATAATATAACACATATACTATGTTATATGTATTACATATAACATATAAGTTTATAACACATCTACTATATTATATATATAATATAACACATATATTATATTATATATATAATATAGTATATGTGTTATATATAACACATATAGTATATGTGTTATATTACTATGTGTTATATATAACACATATAGTATATGTGTTATAATATAACACATATATTATATTATATGTGTTATATATCAATATATAGTATATGTTATAAAACTACATATTATATTATAATATATACTATATGTTATATGTTATAATATAACACATATATTATATTATAATATATAATATATATGTTATATGTATTACATATAAGTTTATAACACATATACTATATTATATATATTACATTTAATATATAAGTTTTAAGATTTTTTTATTTAAATATTATATAAAATTTAAAATCATTCACAAGTTCACTTATAGATGAATACTTAGTAACCATTTTCCAGAACTCTTGAATTTAAGATAGTAAGAATATCACTTTCCCTTGTTAATTGTTTACTTTCTTGTATGTTGGGGATGCCTATGGATCCCTCCAACATCGAAAGATGGTAGAAAGTAAAAGTGCCCATCGGAAAAGGCAACACCTAAACCCATCCAACATATTACTACACCATCTTCGTAACTACAGCATACCTCAACTCCATAGTCGTTTTCAAACCTTAATGAACTCATCTTTAGGGAGATTAACATTCATGTTCATGTTGGTAATTAATATTTCACAATCTTCATTAATAGAGCATGCCTATTTTGTTATAGACAAGTATTAGTTCCCTCAAGTATAGAAACATAATGCTAATTAGCAGTTTTATATGAAAGTTTATGCATACATGTTGCCAAATAATAAAATTTACAATACATTAAAAATATGAACATTCGATAGAAGGCAACTTACTCTAATGACTAGTTATTGGGCACCAAAAAAATAGTAACTTTGTTGCTTTTGTCCCTTGTTCCATTTTAAAATAATTTAATGTATAAAACAATAAATCCCAACTAGCATAAAACTTGGAATCATAAACAATCTAGAGTTTAATAAATTTCATATTTAATAATTATTTAATTAAAAAATAAAAATTTATAGAATATTATTTACTATAATGAAAATATTATAGAAAATAACATAAGTACAATATTTATAGGTTGTTCAACATAATTTCACAAAAGACATCATCATCAATCTTGTTGCATCAAGGATTTTAAAATATAATTTTTGAACATGATGAAAGGTAGCAAGAGTTTAACCAAATCAAGGTTTTGATTTTTGAGAGTAGATAGAATACTACATGTAGCTATGGTGGTGATAGAGGTAATACAAACATCTCCCTCCTTCAAAGAAGTAGTAATGGGAGAATAAAGGAAGATAACAAAGATGGGGATGTAGGAAAGGGTGTTAAGGATGCAAGGGAGTTCATTAATCTAGCCAAGAAGGGAGAAGCTATTATAAAAGGGAAAAAACACTAATAGGAGGATGTAAAGAAAACATTGATGTGAACCCTAGGTATGAGGTCACCTCCACAAGAATTAGTGCTTACATCCAGTATATGAAGGACGATGTTATCATTGGTAAGTTCACAAGCATCTCATCATCTAAGAAGGCATTGATCTGGTGGGTAAATACTCAACAAAATACCAAAGGGAAAGCATGCATGAAGTTCCAATGTAAGGGATTTGTCACCACGATTTTTTCCCGTATTGAGGATAGTGAAAGGGTCTTTAAGGAATGCCCTCACTTCTTCAACTCTACGGGGTTGCACCTACGATACTGTAGGTAAAGGTTCAACCCAAAGAAGGAGGACTTCACAAAAGCTTCAATCTAGATACGCGTCTAGTCTCTTCGATAAGAGTTTTGGGAGGAAGAAACTCTAGCAAGGATTGGAAATAAGCTAGGAACCTTTGTCAAAACATTTGAAGTCACCAGACCTTATACTATGAATGTGTTTGAGGACTTTCGAGAGTTTGTTTGTATTAGTTTCCAAGATACATAATGGATCTAGACCTTATACTATGGATCATGTTTCTTTCTAATTCCATGAATGTCATGAACATAGACATCTCTTCAGAGATTTCCCACTCAACACAATGGTCAACCAAAGGAATCCTAACGAGGAGGATGGATAAGGAGGGTTTTTTCAAGGTCCCAAGCAAGTGTCAATCAAATGAGAAGAATTTTACATGTATATCTTGCGACAACAACAAAGATGACAATAACTTCTAGGTCCTAACATCTGAAATGGAAGAGGAAATGAAAACTCAAAAATATTCCAAAGGGGAAGATCCAACTACCATAGTGTTAAGACCCCAAGAAGTCTCTCAAGAGATCCCAAAAGGAGGAAAATGAAGTTAAGAAACCAAGATATAGGGGAAGCCCCAAGGACATAAGATGAGTTAGGTATGTTGGCCAACATTTGAAAAACCTAATAGAAGGCTAGCTCCAATAGCTTCAGAAGGAACCCATGAAAGGGAAAATGAAAATGGGCCTTGTTGGACAAAACCAAGGATAGCTTTTTTCCTTGGGAATTAGGACGATCTCTCTCAAAAATCAAAAAAACTAGGAGGGGGAGAGAAGAAGAGAGGGAGAAATACCTAGAAATAAAAAAATGATGAAGTAGGGGTACATCTAGTTGACTTGGGACAAGTGATAGGGCTATCAGAGAAGTACTTTGTCTCATGATCTAAAATTTGACATGAATATTATATCCCAGAATCTTCAGGGGGAAAGAGAAAGGCAAGTAGAGGATCCTGAAGAATTGAATAAGTAAGGAAAACATGTTATTATAATGATTCAATAAATAAAATGTGGTAGTGACACTATGATTTCAATAACAAAGTGATGTTAGAAAGGTTATGAAACAATGGCAATTAGTGCACATGGATTTTTAGGGGGCTTGCCTATTATGTGGAACCCTTCTCAAGTATTATGAGATATCATAGAATCAAGCACACTTATCTTAACAAGCTTTAAAAAACCAGATCTTTAGATTCAAAGATGATAATGAACTTCTATGGTCCCTCTATATTAGCCTCAAAACCATCATTCCTATAGACGCTTCGACTTTTGAGAGCCTTGTTGGAGAATAAGCCTTGGAAAATCATTAGGGAATTCAACAAGATCACTTCACTCTGAAGAAAAGGGGGGAAGGGGGACTCATAGATTGGAGGAGGAAATTAGATCCTTCAAAGACACCATAAAAAAATCTAGATGGTGGATATGAAAACCAATAATGGCTTCCATACATGGAATCATAAGAGAGGTGGAGCTAACTAGATCATAGTCATATTAGACTGATTTATAGTTTCATAATCACTTCTAAGAAAATGGATCACATTGTATGTAGAGATCCTACCTAGCACAAGTTCTGATCATTAGCTAATCTAACTAAAATGGGAAAACATTAATAAATCTTGGCCCAAACCTTTCCACTTTGAAAATTTTTGGTTAAGGCATCCAAATTTCCAAATAAACATAAGAACTTGGTGGGAAGATGCAAGAACAACAAGGTGATCGAGAATGTATGCCTTCCCACAATGCCTAAAGAATGTGAAAACACAATTCAATTCCTAGAATATATGTTTTTAGCAATATAATTCATTCCCAATGAGAGTTGGAACAAAGGACAGAAGACCTCCAACTAACAATAATAAAAAAGGTAGATTGGAAGAAAGGAAGAAGCAATATCAATTTTTGGAGGGCCAGTTGGAGATGTAAGCAAAGCAGGAAGAAATACTATGGCATCAAAAGTTGAGGAATAAGTGGCTCAAGGAGAGAGACAATAACACACATTTATTCGATAACTCCATGATCAATTGAAGGAATCATAGCAAAATTGTCACTCTAAAAACAACTCGGGCGATCAAGTTGGAGAACCATGTTGATATGGAAATGAAATCTGAAACTACTACAATAATCTCCTATTAGAACCTTGGGAGAAAAAGAATGATGCAACATAGACCATAACAATTTGCATTCCTCCCTTAGTCATTCAAGAGAAAAATGAAATCCTACTGAAAGAAATTTCCTATATAAGAAAATGAATAGATGGTTATGGAGATCATATTTGGAAAATCACAGGAACCTTATGGATTTACCACAAAAAAAATTTAGTCTTGTTAGTCGGCGGTGAAAAGAGATGTGTGGGAAGTTGTGGAATATTTGAAAAACATGGGAGGAAATATGCATGCCTCAATTCTACCTTCCTCGCCCTTTTTCCAAAAGATGATGGAGAAAATTTTGCAGAAAAATTCAAGTCAATGCTCCTATGTAATGTGATCTACAAAATAATATCCAAAGTCATCACAAAGTGACTAAAACCTATCATGTCTTAGATAACCTCATAGAAACAAGGGGGATATATTAAAGGATACAAAATGTTGGACAGTATCATAGTGGTACATGAGGCTATTCATTCCCTAAAGAATAACAAGAAACTTGGAATGTTGATCAAACTAGATAGTCCAAGGCTTTTGATTGATTAAATTGGGATTTTCAAGGAAAAAATGTTATGTCCTCTATTTTCAACCAAGATTATATTGGTTGAATTAACTTTATTTTTATGTTCTTATAAATGGAACCCCCTCTCCCCCCTTCAAAGTGTCACAAGGCATCATGTAATTGGATTGTCTACGCTCCTTTTTGTTTATTCTAATGGTGGAGGTTCTAGGGATATGTCAAAAAAAGTAATAGAGGGGGCCTAGCTCAAAGGCCTCAACCTTCACCTAGTAGTGTATCCTCTCCCCACATATAGTTTGTGGATGAAATGATTCTTTAAGGAGTGTCCATTGTGAAGGAGGCTAGAGCCCTCAAGACAAACTTGGACACATTTCTATTGGTAGCCAACATTCTCATCAATTAAGGTAAATATGTTATCTTGTTTCTCAATACTCCTATGAATATTTGACAAAATATTATGAGAATTTTGGGCTCTCGAAGAGGTTCTCTCACCTCTAAATATATGCAGGCTCCCCTAGTGGAAAATTTCCTAATAAATATCTCTTGGGAAGACCTAACCAAATTGGAAATGAAACTTAGCAATTGGACCTTTTGTTTCTTAGCTTTTCTAGGGAAAGTCTTTTAATAAAATATGTGCTACAAACTATGCCACTGCATCTCTTCTTGGTGCCAATATCCTAGCTAAAATCATCAAAGATATGAAGAGTTTACAACAATGTTTTCTTTGGGGATGCTTGAAGAAAGAAACAAAGTGGGTCTTGGTGGCATGGAACATACTATGCCTACCCAAATGCTTTAGAGGGATAGGAATAAGGGACACACAAACCATGGGAAAATCCCATGGGGTATTCACTTAATGAACATGTGACATAGTGCCTTCAATCATGGGATATTAAAGAATACCCCTAATTTCACTAAATATTGGTAAATATCTCCCAAAATCCTTTTGTTGAACCCCCCTCCCAATACATCTTTGCAATCAAACAAACCCCTATTTTCACTAGATACCCATTTTTATACCCTCAAATACCTATAAACCCCTTGAGACCCCACATCCCCTCCCCCCAATACCTACGGTATGTTGACTTGATTTTTTACAATTTAAAAATCCCCTTTATGAATGAACGTGATAAGATATTGGTCAACAAGGTGATGCCCTCATGGAAAATCCTTAGCAAGTAAAAAATGGTGGAGATGGAAAAAGGGAAACAAAGAGTTATGGGGAAATCTTTTGAGACTTAAATATACCTAGGGCGTTCTAGATGAGGAACTAACAAGGATGGAAGGAACTAGGCTAGGATTTATGATATGGAATAATGCTTGGTAAAACAAAGGACTAGTGTAGACTCACTTCTTTTAGGAAGTTAGACCAGGGACCTCAACTCTACTTTTGGGAGGATTCTTGGCAGAAAAAATCCAAATTATTGTTGTAGGATTCTCTAGGAGAAGGCATAACATTAGCTTATTATCTACATTATGATCACATCAACTACTATTAGGATAATGGGTTAGAGTTGGAGAATAGAGATTGGAAAAATTGGAATTCGAGGGAAAGCTAGCCAATGTGAATAGAGAGAAACAAGGAAAACATTGGAGAAAGAAGTGAGCAAAAGGAAAATAAGGAATAGATAGGGGGACGATATTCTATGTTGGGGATAGTAGGGAGGGGGTCAATTCACAATGAAAGGAGATTGATGTAGAAGTTAAGCATGGAGCCTTAGATAAACATAAGATATGGCAATGAATTTGGAATCTTGTGATCTAGCCGAAAATTTCCATGTTTCCTTGGATTTTGGAAAGGATAAAAGTTCATTCCTGAGACAAGCTTTTGTAGATAGGATTTGAAGGGCTTAATATACTACATGTGTAAGAAATATGAAGAAACAATAGAACATCTATTTAAATCATTTGTATAGGTAGTGGTCTTGTGGGATAAAGGGGTAGAATATTTCAGATAGTCAAATAGAAAAAGTAATGATGTCTTAGGAATTTTGGCAGACTAGAGACCCTCGCCATTTAAGAACTTGATATTATATATAATTTGGAAACTATTTCCGGCTTCCTACCATGATGAGTTTGGAAAGAGTATAATTGGTGTATCTTCAAAGACCAACAATGAGAGATGGTAGAACTCAGGTTAATTTGGAAAGAAACATAAAGGAATCCATCATTGCTACAAAATGGAAAGAGGAAGATAAGAAGAGTTTGGGAAAGGAGAAAAAAATATCGGCATCATAGGGCATTGATTTGTTGGGCATAACCTATAAAACCAAGCCCATTCACGCTTAGGCAAGATCACCAGAGTGCTAGTTAAGGCCACCCATAGACTTTATTAAATTTAACTTGATGGTGCCTCCAAAGAAAATCCTGGCCTAACAAGTATCCAAGTGTTTTTTTTAGATGAGCTTAGGAATATTTTGAGAGTCTTTACGAGCTACACAATGCATGGCACTAACAATGGAGCAAAATTTTCTATCTTTGAAAAGGGTCTACAAATAACCAAGCTCAATGGATATGGGAAATTGATTGTAGAAGGGGACTCAAATCCTAATTAAATCTCTAACAAAGATGCAAAATGGATTTAAGCTAGAAAATATATCAAGGAATTGGCACCTCACTATAGGTCTCAAGAACATTGAGGATCTCCATAAGCACCTTTCAGATACAGTCTCCTCACATGTTCATCGCAAGAAAAATGGTTTGGCGGACAAGCTTGACAATGAGGGAGTATTAAGATGAAACTAGAAGCTAAACATGGAATGGAGAATCATGGAACCAAGTGGACTCAAGGAGGATTTTCTTTGCATCAATGACAAGGATGTATGTACATTCAGTAAGGTGTCAAGGAGGCAAGTTAGAGGTATGATAGTGTGTCGGCTAGATGGACATGCAACAACTCCATTCTTGTGTGGGAATATGGAGGAGACTTGCTAAGAGGTGACGAGGCCTCAAGCCATTATGGCTCGACCTGCATGCTACAATTTGAAGTTGGCTAACCTATCAAAGGATGAGCACTAACCAAAATCATATTGTTGGAGAGATGAATGCATATAGAGGTAGCTATGGTGAGTTCATCCTAAGCAAGCACACTCATAAATGGAGGTCGGTTTCTTCAACTCCATGGAAGAGAGTTTTGGCAGCCCAATGAAGTAGGGGTTATTTGAAGCCAAAATTTATTTCTATTTTGTAGGGATTTCTCTCATATGGAAATCAATTATGTTTGCTACTCATTTAGGAAGATAATCGATGAAGTGGACCCTCTACTTGGAAGGAGGTAGGATCTGAATGATGGGCAGTGAATAGTTTGGTAAGAGGCAATCCAACTAGACGTAGACTAAGGAAATGCAAAGCACCCTCAAACTTAGATAAGAAACCCTTGAAGACCAAAATTTATTTATATTTTGTAGGGATTTCTCTCATATGGAAATCAGTTATGTTTGCTACTCATTTAGGAAGATAATCAATGAAGTGGACCCTCTACTTGGAAGGAGGTAGGATCTGAATGATGGGCAGTGAATAGTTTGGTAAGAGGCAATCCAACTAGACGTAGACTAAAGAAATGCAAAGCACCCTCAAACTTAAATAAGAAACCCTTGAAGACCAAGTCAAAGTAGCCCCCGACTTTGGTACCTACAAAAAACATACGATCTCTAATTCTCTCTAAAGATCAAACAAAGACCAAGTCAAAGTAGCCCCCGACTTTGGTACCTACAAAAAACATACGATCTCTAATTCTCTATAAAGATCAAACAAAGAGTCCTGACCATTTGTGCACTTTGAACCTCACACCTCGTGAAAGCATTGATTCTACCTTCAACTCAATTATAATACAACCAATGATACAAAATAAATTTTCACCCTAAACAAAGCTGCAAGATATTTATTAACAAGTTAAAACCATTTAAATTCAAAGGGCTGCGAGCGCTCTACCATGTGAGCTACATCCCCACCTGTCTCGAAATCCTTTTCCGTGTTTACATGATCGTTTAACGTTCCGTGCGTTTCTCTGCAATTCCAATCAAGTCGCACAAAAACCGAAACAAAATTGGAGATGCGGGGTATCGAACCCCGTACCTCTCGCATGCAAAGCGAGCGCTCTACCATGTGAGCAATATCCCCAGTTGTTTCAAAGTCCTCCGACGTATATATATATTATCATTTAACATTCCTTGTGTTTCTCTGTAATTGAACACAGACATGAACATATAAACAAAACTGAGAGAACATGCTATGCAATCGGAAGATTAAAAAATAAACTCCATAAATTATGCTTTCACTAAATGTATTGAGAGCCATGAAGGATAAAATTTCTGGACGGTCAAACGTTCTTGAAAGCACAATGCTTATTAATCTTGTTCAATAATATCTGAGTAAATTGATTTAAATCTGTGTTTTCAATCTCAAAAAAAAAATGTAAATTGAGACTGTGGCAGCTGCCAGGTAAAGTGGGGAGATTGGTGTAAGAACATCGATCATTGATGTAATAAATGGTGAATGGATATGCAGTCGATCATTGGTACAATACGCGGTGCAGGGATACGCAGTCAAATATTTCTCTGAATGAAAATGGAGTTTTAACCTAATTCCTCTATTTGCTTGGTTTCTTTCACACACATATGAAGCGCTGATGTGGTCACGGTGATCTTGGTGTATTTTGTTGGTGTATGAGACCCACTTGTTTGTGGGACAAGGGATTCCCCTCTGCTTAACGATTTTGGTAAAGTCTACAAAGGTATACATACCCTACCCCCTTTGGATTTGAACTTGTTACCTCTTAAGAGGAAGCACGTGTTCTTAACCATTAGGGAATTTAAAGTTTTAATGTATTAATTAATTGAAATTTAAGTAATATATTAATTAATTATTACATTAATGTAATGTATAAATTAAAGTATTAATATAGACATTTCATTATATCGACCGAGACTGCTAAACCCTAGCCTCCCCCACTCCCTTCTGGTTCGGCCCCATACCTTCGACTTCTGATGGAGGTGTCATCGCCTCCCACCCCCTGCCAATATAGTGGCCTTCTCGGCCCTCAAGGTCCCAATCAAGTGTGAATCAAATAAGAAGAATTTTAAGAGTATGCCTTGCGACAACACCAAAGATGGCAATAGCTTCTAGGTCATAACATCTGAAATGGAAGAGGAAATGAAAACTCATAAATAGTCCAAAGGGGAAGAGCCAACTACCATAGTGTTAAGACCCCAAGAATCCTCTCAAGAGATCCCAAAAGGAGGAAAATGAAGTTAAGAAACCAAGAAATAGGGGAAGCCCCAAGGACATAGAATGAGTTAGGTATGTTGGCCAACATTTGAAAAACCTAATAGAAGTCTAGCTCCAATAACTTCAGAAGGAACCCATGAAAGGGAAAATGAAAATGGGCCTCGTTGGACAAAACCAAGGATAATTTTTTTCCTTGGGAATTAGGATGATCTCTCTCAAAACTCAAAAAAAATAGGAAGGGGAGAGAAGAAGAAAGGGAGAAATACCTAGAAATAAAAAAATGATGAAGTACGGGTACATCTAGTTGACTTGGGACAAGTGATAGGGCTATCAGACAAGTACTTTGTCTCATGACCTAAATTTTGACATGAATATTATAACCCAGAATCTTCAGGGGCAAAGAGAAAGGAAAGAAAAGGATCCTGAAAAATTGAATAAGTAAGGAAAACATGCTATTATAATGATTCAATAAATAAAATGTGGTAGTGACACTATGATTTCAATGACAAAGTGATGTTGGAAAGGCTATGAAACAATGGAAATTAGTGCACATGGATTTTTAGGGGGCTTGTCTATGTGGAACCCTTGTCAAGTACTATGAGATATCATAGAATCAAGCACACTTATCTTAAAAAGCTTTAAAAACCCATATCTTTAGATTCAAAGATCATAATGAACTTCTACGTTCCCTCTATATTAGCCTCAAAACCATCATTCATAGAGATGCTTCAACTTTTGGGATCCTTGTTGGAGAAAAATCCTTGGAACATCAGTAGGGACTTCAACATGATCACCTGACTTTGAAGAAAAGAGGGGGGGGACTCATAGATTGGAGGAGAAAATTAGAGCCTTCAAAGACACCATAAAAAAACTCTAGATGGTGGACATGCAAACAAACAATGGTTTCCATACATGGAACCATAAAAGAGGTGGAGCTAACTAGATCACAATCATATTAGACTGATTTATAGTTTCATAATCACTTCTAAGAAAATGGGTCACATTGGATGTCGAGATCCTACCTAGCACAAGTTCTGATCATTAGCTAATCTACCTAAAATGGGACAACATTAATACATCTTGCCCAAACCTTTCCACTTTGAAAAATTATGGTTAAGACATCCAAATTTCCAAAGAAACACAAGAACTTGGTGGGAAGATGCAAGAACAACAAGGGGATTGAGAATGTATGACTTCCAACAATTCCTAAAGAATGTGAAAGCACAATTCAAGTCCTAAAATAGATAATTTTTTAGCAATGTATTTCATGCCCAATGAGAGTTGCAACAAAGGATGGAAGACCTCCAAGTAACAATAATAATAAAAAGGTAGATTGGTGGAAAGGAAAAAGAAAGATAAATTTTTGGAGGGCTAGTTGGAGATGTAAGCAAAGTAGGAAGAAATACTATGGCGTCAAAATTTGAGGAATAGGTGGCTCAAGGAGAGAGAAAATAACACACATTTATTCCATAAATCCATGATCAATTGAAGGAATCATATCAAAATTGTCACTCTAAAAACAACTCAGGGGATCAAGTTGGAGAACCATGTTGATATATAAATGAAATATGAAACAACTACAATAATCTCCTTTCAGAACCTTGGGAGAAAAGGCACGATGCAACATAGGCCATAACAATTTGTATTCCTCCCTTAGTCATTCAAGAGAAAAATGCAATCCTACTCAGAGAAATTTCTTATAAGGAAATAGATGGTTATGGAGATCATATTAGGAAAATCACAGGAACCTTATGGATTTACCACAATCTTTTTCAATCTTGTTAGTCGACGATGAATAGAGATGTGCGGGAAGTTGTGGAATATTTGAAAAATGTGAGAGGAAATATGCATGCCTCAATTCTACCTTCTTCACCCTTTTTCCAAAATATGATGGAGAAAATTTTGTAGAAAAATTCAAGTCAATGCTCCTATGTAATGTGATCTGCAAAATAATATCCAAGTCATCACAAAGTGACTAAAACCTATCATGTCATAGATAACCTCATAGAAACAAGGGGAATACATTAAAGGATGCCAAATCTTGGACAATAAAATAGTGGTGCATGAGGCTATTCACTCCCTAAAGAATAACAAGAAACTTGGAATGTTGATCAAACTAGATAGTCCAAGGCTTTTGATTGATTAAATTGGGATTTTCAGATAATAATAATAATAATAATAAAATAAAAAACAAGGAAGGTTATGTCCTCTATTTTCAGCTAAGATTATATTGGTTGAATAAAAAACTTGGTTTCTTTAGCTTTATTTTTATGTTCTTATAAATGGCACCCCTCTCCCCCCTTCAAAGTGTCACAAGACATCATGTAATGGGATTGTCTACGCTCCTTTATATTTATTCTAAAGGCAAAGGTGCTAGGGATATGTCTAAAAAAGTAGAAGAGGGGGGCTAGCTCAAAGGCCTCAACCTTCTCCTAGTAGTGGATCATCTCTCCCACGTATAGTTTGTGGATGAAATGATTCTTTAAGGAGTACCCATTGTGAAGGAGGCTAGAGCCCTCAAGAAAAACTTGGACACATTTCTATTGGCATCCAACATTCTCATCAATTAAGGTAAATATGTTATCTTCTTTCTCAATACTCCTATGAATATTTGAAAAAATATCATGAGAATTTTGGGCTCTCGAAGAGGTTCTCTCCCCTCTAAATATATGGGGGCTCCCCTAGTGGAAAAATTCCTAATCAATATCTCTTGGGAAGAATTTCTAACCAAATTGGAAATGAAACTTAGCATCGTCATCCCAGATAAAAGGGGCATCCTTCTGCAGTAATCTCATGAATCCTTTAGTAATTTCGAAATAATTGCATATAAAACGTCGAAGAGAGTTTGCCTTCCCTTGAAAAATTTGCAGTTGGGTAATATTGTTGGGAGGAGGAAAAGAGAGAATTGGTTTGACTTTTAAAGGATCCACCACAATCCCATCTTTGGATTCTACGAAGTCGAGGATTCTCCCTGATTCGAAAACAAAAACACATTTATGGGGGTTCAAATGTATTTGTAATACCTACATCTACTGATTGGAAATGGGATCCATGATCAGTTGCAATAACTTGTGGGACTCTGAAGCGAGCGATGGTGTGATTGAACATGAAGAGTGTTGTAGTTCGACCATTGTTAAGAAATGTAGGCATAGCCTCAGCCCATTTAGTGAAATAATCGACTGTGGCGATAATATAACTGTGCCCCCCCCCGACTGAGGTAGGATCACATTGCATGAAATCAAAACCCCATTTTGGAAAGGGGTTGATGGAGACAATTGGATGGAGTGGTGCTAGGTGGGTACATGCCTTCTTCTGAAATATTTGATAGGGTGGGAATTTTTTAATGAACTCAATGCAGTCTTTGAAAATAGAAGGCCAAAAATAATCAACATGTAATATTTTTTGGGTTGTAGCCATTCCATAAAGATGAACGCCACAAGCTCCAAGGTGATAGTCATTTAAAACTTTCTCAACCTCTTCATGGGTTTAGCAACGTCATAGAACATATTCAATACCTTGGCAATACAAAGTGTCACCAATGATAAGGTAGTGCTTTGAATGATGTCTAATGCAACGTCATTCATCACATGAAATTCCTGGCTGGAAGCGTTGGGTCTGCAGATATAGAAGGATTTATCCATACCACAGATCAGACGTACTAATGAGGAACAATGAATCATCAAGAAGGGAATCATTGGGCTCAGTATCCTTATCAGCATGGGGAAGATCGCAAATTAATTTTGACAAACCAACGATTTCTTAGCTTTGGATTTGAAAAACTCAAGATTGAATTCTTGGAGAATAACGATCCATTTGGAATATTTCCCCCAAGTAATTGACAAGTGAATATGTGGTACATGGGGTTCGAGTCAGCAATGCCCGTGGTAGCGCAAAGCAAAATATAGTGGCCAAACCTTTGGATAGAAATAAATGCTACCAAAGCCAACTTTTCAACATGTGAATAACGAAGTTTAGTACCTGAAAGGATCTTACTTAAATAGTAGATCACATTTTCGGCACCATCAGCATCCTCTTGTACTAACACCATGGCAATAGTGGAAGCAGAGGCAACCAAACAAAGTATGTAATCTCTTGCATAGTTGGGGGGATGTAACAATGGTGTATTTGTTAAAGCATGCTTGAGATCATCAAATGAGCGTTGGGAAGTTGCATCCCATATAAAAGGGGCATCCTTCTGCAATAATCTCATGAATCCTTTAGTAATTTTGGCATAAGTGTGTATAAAACGACGAAAAAAGTTTTCCTTCCCTTGCAAACTTTGCAACTTGGTAATAGTGTTGGGAGGATGTAAAGTGAGAATAGATTTGAATTTTAAGAGATCCACCTTAATCCCATATTTGGATACTATGAAGTTGAGGAGTATCCCTGATTCGAAAACAAAAATGCATTTATGGGGGTTCAAACGCATGTTTTAATACCTACATCTAAGAAAGATTTCTCTTAGATGATCAAAATGATCTTGTCGACGAGCCGAGTGAGCTAGAAAGTCATTGAAATAGGGTTCAACAATATGTTTGATGTCGTGGAAAGAATATGACATAGCCCGCTAAAACGTGGCTCCAACATTTTTAAGGCCAAAAGGTAATTTTTGATAGGAAAAATTCCCCCATGGGAAGATGAAGCATGTTTTGTGTTGATCAGTAGGTAAAATATCGATATGGTTAAAGCCAGAGAAGCCATCCATAAAAGAGAAAATGACACTCCCGGCACAATATCAATAATTTGGTCGATAAAGGGCGTAGCATAATTGTCCTTTGAACTAGCCTTAGTTAGATCCCTATAGTCTACACAAACACAAATTGTCCCTTGTTTCTTGGCGACTAGAACAATGTTGGAAACCCATTCGGTTAGAGGTACGAGATAAATAAAAGTAGATTTCAGTAAATTTTCCACTTCTGCCTTGATTGTTGTAGTTTTCTTGGGATGAACTAGACGAAGTTTTTGTCTTATGGGTTTAACTCTAGGGTAAGTTTTGATTTCATGCACAACAATCGAAGGGTCGATCCCTGGCATTTCTTCATATCTCCAGGCGAATATGTCACAAAATTATTTAAACAAGGCGGTGTAAGTTTCAATCTCTTTAGTTGAAAAATTTGCACTTAGTTGTATGTTTTCCACAATACCTTGTTTTGTGGATATGTAAACACTCATTGTTTGAGATATGTTTCCCAAATTTCCCTCAGAGATTGTATCCTGAATGAGTATCGGAGATTGGGGAGTGTTGACAATATCGATGGGAAAGATAGATGAAATATATTTCTCAATCTCATTCAAACTGGGAAGAAAGGATGAATGATGGTGGTGGTCATCCCATGATATTAAGCATTTCCATAATGGATTCATTGGATGAAAAAATCCGTAGGATGTATTCGAAAGTGGAGGATGGGGAATCTAACCAAGATGGTGGTGAATAGGAATTAGACACCAACATATGTTGGTTGTCAGGTGAAGGAGAAGTAGATTGAATGGCGTCGTACTCAGCCTCTACATGACTAACTGGCATAGTGTCACCTAATGTGTCGAATTCTAAGGGACTAGGTATGATCCATGGATTAGATGATTTGAGGGACTGAACTACCATAGTCGAAATCATATTAACCGTTGTGATATGTTGCATAGTTAGAGGAAGAGGTGTGGGGAAAGTTCCCATGAGTGAAGAATCTTTTAGTAATCCGACTCCTACATTTTACTAAGTAATCATTGAATCCCCCAAAAATGGAGTATTGTTGGTTGTTTGAGTGTGAGAATAAGGGGTGCAGTAATCTAACTGATCGATG
Organism: Picea sitchensis; assembly: GCA_010110895.2. Taxonomy (NCBI): domain Eukaryota; kingdom Viridiplantae; phylum Streptophyta; class Pinopsida; order Pinales; family Pinaceae; genus Picea; species Picea sitchensis. Next base: position 178,161 of record SNQJ01S0019369.1, read on the forward strand.
GTCACTATTTTTCCTTGATGAGGAAATTGGACACATCGAAAAACTGATGAAGTGAAAGTAGGCATGGCATAAAACCAAATTCTTCCAAGCA